>CAUYQU010009574.1:0-28479 GCA_963574635.1 Cheracebus regulus | reverse complement strand
GGGGCAGGGCAGGCGTGGCTGGTGGTGGGCGGGGGCGGGGGCGGGGGCGGGGGCGGGGGCGGGGGCGGGGGCAGGGCAGGCGTGGCGGGGGCGGGGGCGGGGGCGGGGGCGGGGGCGGGGGCGGGGCGGGCGTACCGAAGTGAGCAGAGGCAGCGAGAGGCCCCCGCTGAGGCGGCGCAGCGCGAATGGGCGCACGCTGAGGGCGGCCAGGGCGCGGCCGGCTGCCGGGAACTCGAGGCGCAGCGTGACGGCGGCGTGCAGCCCCACGGCCGGGCTGTAGCGCGTGAGCTCCACGAACACAGCGCGGCTCCTGCGCAGAGGGTGCTGCTCAGTGGGAGTGGGTGGCAGGGCGCGAGCTGCGAGGACTGTGCGGTGCGGGTGTGGCTGGGGCTGTGGAAGCCGCCTAGGCCGGTGACGGCGGCCACCCGGGATGGACCGGGGAGGGAGCCACTGTCCCGCAGCCAAGGGGGTCAGCCCCATGCTCCCACCTGTTGTCCAGCCAGTTGTGCAGCTGCAGGAAGCGCAGTCGCGCGCGGCTCTCCTCCAGGCTCAGGCCCAGCTCCTGCACGTAGCCCCCACTGTCATACACAGCGCAGAAACCCCAAGACCACGCCCTGCCGGAGGGAGGTGGCGTTGGTGCCGCAGTCCAGCCCCGCAGGCACCCCGGAGCCAGGCTGGCCAGGAGGCCACGGCGCCCCTGGAGAACTCCTCCCTTGCCACGGACGCCTGGGGCCCTCTCTCTGCTTACCCGAGCAGGTCTGGCGCCGAGTAGGCCCATGTCCCCGAGCCATTGTGCGGACTCTCCCAGCCAACGCTGTAGTCGCTGGTGCTGAAGCCTCCCGCGGCCGAGCACATGTGGACCCTGGAGCCGGGAGGGTCTGGGCAGAGTGCTGAAATGCAGAGCCCCAGGCCAGGACCAGGGCATCATCACAACCCAGTAGGAGGGCTGCCTGCTGGCCTGCTCACCTGAGCTCTGGTTCCACGCCACCCCAGGGAACCCTCCCAGCAGCCATCCATTAGACGTGATCATCGCTAACATACAGAAAAGGAAACCAAGGTGTGAAAAGACAAAGGTCACAAAGCTAGGGAGCAGGCCTGACACCAGAGCTCCACTGAAGGCTGCTCTCTGGAGAAGAGCAAGTCTTTAGGTCTTGGGGCACCCCTGCCAGCTCACCTTCCTGCAGCCGCACCTGCCGCAGCCGTGGGGGCCCCAGCTCTGGGCTGGACTGGTTCCCGTGGATGTAGGGCAGCAGCACGTGGGCCATCCATGGCCAGAGCTCCTCAGACCTGCCGCACCAGACACACGTACGCACTCCGGCCCCCAGTGCCTCACGCCTGTCTCGGGTGAGCAGCTGCAAGAGGCCCAGGGAGCGTGGCTCCCACTGCCCCCACCACCCTGCTGGCCAGAGCCAGATCTGGGCTCCTCAGCCTCAGCCGGGGGACGTTCTGGGGCAGATGATTCTCTATCATGGGGCCATCCTGTGCACTGCAGATGTGCAGCTGTATCCCTCACCTCTGCCCACTGATGCCAGCAGCAGCTGCCTCCAGTTCTGGCAACCAAAAATGTATCTATACATTTCCATGTGTGCCCTAGCGTCTAGCTGGACTAAAGACAAAACCAAAGCCCCGTACCGTGTGATGGCCAGGAAGGCCTGGCTGTGCAGCTCCTGCTTGATGGCACTCTGCAGACGGTAGGCGTGCCCATGGCACGAGGCATCCCCATAGCTGGCCAGCAGCGTCACCAGCAGGAAAAGCATGTACACCAGGAGGCTCTGGTGGACGGGGGGGCCCTGTGGTCAGCCTGGCCCCAGCACGCAGTGACGGTGGGGCTTTGGGAACGCTAGGTAGCAGACTGCCTGGCCAGGGTGGCTGATGGCAAGTAATGGCAGCACACCCTGCCAGGACCCCATGCAGGCCAATGCAGCAGAGCTTAGGGCCCTTCATGGCCAGGCAGGAGCGGGCATTGGTGCTGGGCCCTGACAAGGACTGGGGCAGCAGGTGGAGGGCTTGGGGTAAGAGAGAGTCTGGGTAGAGGCTGCAGAGCCTTGAATCCCCAAGGGCCCTCTGAGGTGAGGAAACGGGGATGTGAGTGTCCCGCATACATGGGTGGGAGACGGGAGACAGAGGTGGTGGCGGCAGGGGCACAGGCTGCACCCAGGCTCACCCGCAGCATGCCATGTAGCCTCTTGACCTTGCGGGCTTCCTCCTTGGCCAGGAAGAGTGCAAAGCCATGGGGGGGCCGTACACGGGGCACACGCGTGTTCACAGGCGTCACGGCTGGGCTCTCCGCGAGGGTGTCGTCTTCATCGGGGTGCAGCCGCTTGGCCACCAGTGAGAAGTACAATGCTTCCAGCAGGACCTGAGGAGCAGAAGGCTTCAGAGGGGTCCCCTGTGCTAGGGGCCTGGAGCCCTGCCCCAGGCAGCCCCCTTACCTTCAGCGGCTCCCAGCCGAGGAACGAGGCCAGGAAGCTGGCGCTGCTGGACAGGAGCCATGCGACACTCACACCAGGGAGGAAGCTGGCACCCACCCACCCTGAGACTCCCACAGTCACAGCCGCCAGGAGTAGACTGAGCCCATGGGCCAGGGAGGCGCACCAGGCTGGCAGCAGGTGCTTCCGTAGGACCTCCACCAGTCCTGGGGAGGCAGGGACAGACCTGTGACCGGCAGCCCGAAGGGAGGGGCTGGGGGCATCCCGGGCCTGTGCAAGCACACCTGTCCTGGAGAGCCTGGCTGCCTGGGGCTGTTCCCAGGTCAGGCCCGGGCTGGGGAGCCCCAGCTCCCCCAGTCTCTGCAGCACCAGCGCCTCTGTCTTCTCCCCAGGAGTGCTGGACCTGAAGGACGTGACAGCCGTGAATTCTTCCTTGCCTCCCTGGAGGCAGTGGCACCCCAGCCCATGCTGATCTGGGCAGGCTGTTTCTTGAGCCTCTAGGGCCATGGGGGTCCCACCAGAAGACCCTACCCCACACCAGAGTGGGAGTGGTGCTGGAAGCCAGTGCACCAGGAGCTGCTCCAGGCGCCGAAGCCAGGTGTCCACCCGTGTCCCCCTCCTGCTGATAAACCCGTCACTCACAGCCTGACCAGCCAGCCCTCGTCCTAGACCTCCAGCTGCCCCTACAGGGGTACGCGGCCTCTCAGGGTACAACAGGCCCCTCTCAACCCTGCCAACTATGACTGGGTCCCAACCATCCAACAAGCACCTCCACAATCTAGAGAGACCAGTGTGTCTATCCCACACAGTTTTATGGCCTAAAATTAACTTTTGGACAAGGAAACATATAAAAGCCTTTCAAATCCCAAAAGTATGTAAGGCTCCCTGGGGCCTAGATCTGCTGGTTTCTCTAGGAGCCAATGACCGCCAAGGCTGCGTCATAACACCATGCAGACCTGCCCAGTCCCAGAGCCGCGAGAGAAGAGATGCGGAGGCTGGCCCAGTGCTTTCCCGCACCTGCACCTTGGTGAGCCCATCACCGAAAGAACGGCCTGGCCAGGGGCCGCACTGCACTGAATGTTCCATTTTGCTGTCTCTCAGAGGATAAAAAGCACTCTCAGCTGCCCTGAGAGGCATGTCCCAGCCAGGTGCGGTGGCTCAGGCCTATTACCCAGAACTTCAGGAGGATCACTTGAGCTCCGGAGTGGGGACACAGTGAGCCCTCCCTCTACAAGAAAACTTAAAAATGGCCCAGCCTCAACTAGGCCAGGCATGGTGGCTCACAGCGGTAATCCCAGCACTTTGGGAGGCCAAGGTGGGTGGATCATGAGGTCAGGAGTTCAAGACCAGCCCAGCCAACATGGTGAAACCCCATCTCAACTAAAAACAAACAAAAAAAATTAGCCAGGCAGGCATGGTGGCGGGTGCCTGTAATCCCAGCTGCTCAGGAGACGGAGGTAGAGGACTGCTTAAACCTAGAAGGCGGAGGTTGCAGTGAGCTGCGATCATGCCACTGTACTCCAACCTGGGCAACAGAGTGAGACCCCGTCTAAAATAAAGACCCAGACTCAAATATTCCTTTATGGCAACACCAACGACTCAGTGTCTGACTCAGGGAGCGGGCCCTTGCCGGCAAGTACAGAGAATGGCCTGTAGGGGAGACATGGGATGGCCAGGAATGTCGGGGCAGAGGTGCCGCCAGGACGGAGCGTGCAGGCCCAGCTGCGGGAAGGCCAGGCTCTGCATTGGGAAAGGAGACATGGGATGTGCTGGAGGCTGGCGTGAGGAAGGCCCCAGAGAGGGGTCCAGGACGAACCCAAGCCTCCAACTTGCTCTGCCTGAAGCATTGTCTGAGTAAGGGATGGCCAGGGGTTGAGGATGTGGGGAGGGCGGGAGGACCACGTGCTCTGTGTGGCTGCCAAATCTGAGCTGCTGCCAGAAGTCCCCGCAGAGGCACTGAATCTGGATTTCACCAAGAGCTCTGGGCTGGAGATACAGGGGAGCTGGTCAGTGTGTAGTGACTCCCCCTGGATATACCCATACTCTGTATTTTGAAAACCGATTGGCAATTTTTTCATAAAGATGCCCTCATGTCATGCTTATCTGCCTTTTGCCTTCTGTAAAACAGCAAGTTTTCTGGCCAGGCACGGTGGCTCACGCCTGTAATCCTAGCACTTTGGGAGGCCGAGGTGGGTGGATCACCTGAGGTCAGGAATTCAAGACCACCCTGGCCATCATGGTGAAACCCCATCTTAAAAATAAATAAATAAATAAATATAAATAAATAAATAAAAAACAGGAAGTCTTCCTTTTTGTCTGGGTCCTGGGACAATGACGAGCACTGAAAGGAATGATAATGCAGAACTCAAAGCAGATGTGGCTGGAAAAGCAGCACAGCCACGCACCACTCAGTACCAGGGAGAGGCTCTGAGAACCGTGTCATGAGGTCATTCTGTCACTGTGCTAGCGTCACAGGGTGTAGTTACCCAAACCCAGATGCATGCAGGCCCCGTGGTGTGGCCGCTGGCTCCACACCTGCACCGGGCGCCGCGGCACTGAACCCTGCAGGCAGCTGCCGCAAGAGGCAGGGCTGTGTGCACCTCAGTGCCTCTGAGCATGCGCGGGCACGGCAGAGCCCAGGGTCACACGTGTGGGACCACACCACGCAGCAAGTGACTACATACGCACTATATGTTACCCATTATTGCTAAGTTGGAAAACCACCAAGAAATTAAGAAAAAAAATTTTTTTGAGACAGTCATGCTTTGTTGCCCTGGCTGGAGTGCAGTGGCGAGATCTCGGCTCACTGCAACCTCCATCTCCCGGGTTCAAGCGATTCTCCTGCCTCAGCCTCCCAAGTAGCTGGGATTAGAGGTGCCCACCACCACACCCGGCTAATTTTTTTGTATTTTTAGTAGAGTTGAGGTTTCACCATGTTGGCCAGGTTGGTCTTGAACTCCTGACCTCAGGTGACCCACCCGCTTCGGCCTCCCAGAGTGCTGGGATTACAGGCATGAGCCACTGTGCCCAACTAAGAAATTCTTTAAAATATAAATGACCAAAAATGGTCTCAAAAAGAAAAAAATGGGGTACTTAAAACCCTGCCCATAATTTCTCACTGTTCTGAGACCAAGATAAAATCGTGGCCCTGGCCAGCCTCACATAGGAGCCTTTCTGCTCCTCCAAAGCCCTGGGTGCCTGCTTCGTCCCCAGAGGGAAGCTTCTGGGGCTCTGGGGAAGCCCATGAGGGTCTTTCCACAGACAAGGAACAGGAGGCTCAGAGAAGTGAACCGGTACAGCCCAGCCCTGGTGCACCCACCCCACCCCATCCTAGGCGGGAAGCGCGGCCCAGCAGCCTGAGTCCTGGTCCCTCCTCCAGGGCCCCCCTCCCGAGAGCCAGCCCCTCCTCTGGCCACCCTTCCTCTGGGTCCTGGTCCCACCTCCAGCAGTCCCCTCCCCACCCAGGTCCTGGCCCCTCCTCCAGCACCCCTCTTCCCCAACAGCCGGGCACTCACAGGCTGGTGAGCAGGTCCGTTTCCACTTGGGTGCCCTGGGTGGGGGCAAGCACTTGCTGGATCAGGTCTTCATCTAGAGGGACAAGAGGCAGCGGGTGGACTCAGCTGCGCTGGCGAGCTTCAGAGCCCCCTCCTCTCACCCCAGCTCACCTGCTGCTGAGAAGGATCTGGCCGGAGAGTAGGGGCTGGCCAGGGAAAGGCTGTCCTCCTCTGGGCCCAGCCCCTGACCCGCCCGGCCCCGAGCCAGCTGCTGCAGGTTGCTGCCCACAATGGACGGGTCGCTGAGCAGGTCCGGCCAACTGAGCGTGCCCTCGCTGGACGGCCAGCACACCAGGCTTCAGGAGGCACAGGTCAGCAAGGAGCGAGGGGACGTGTCACACATGCACCCCACCTCCGTCTAGTCACATGAGGACATGCTGGGCTTCCAAGCAAACCCGCTCCCAGGCAGTGACCACATGGAGCCACAGACACCCGGCAAGGACACACAGCCTGCACATCCCCGGCACCCGACAGCAACCTGCACCAGGGCCAAGGTTTCTCTAGGGAACCCACCTCTTAGAATCATCCAGAAATAAGTCACTCTTCATCTGTCCAGCAAAGGCCTGCTAAGAAGTGCACAGTGTCTGAGTCCAACCTGCCCTGAGGGGGCAGGATACTCAGCCCAGATTGGGACCCCCGGCGGAGCGCCCACCTCAGTGTGGAGGCCGGAGAACGTGAGGAAGGAGCTGTCGAGCACAGATGAGTCCAGGCAGCTGTCGATGTCCAGCACCTGCTGCCCGGCAGGCGTGGGGCTCGGGCCCACAGCCACCTGCGGACAAGGGCAGTGGTCAGCAGCTCAGACCTGCCCAGGACAGGCACGAGAAGTCACCTCCTCAGAGGACAGGGCAGAGCCTGGTGCCATCAAACAGAACGTTCTAGAGGTGGTGGTGCGCGACATCTGCACTGTCTGTGATGGCAGCCCCTGACGTGTGCCACTGAGCACTTGACAAGCGACGTGTGCAGCTAAGGAACTGAGTTTTAAATTTCATTTCCTTTATTTATTTTTGAGACAGAATCTCACTCTGTTCCTGAGGCTGCAGTGCAGTGGCGCAGTCTCGGCTCATTGCACCCTCCGCCTCCTGGGTTCAAGCGATTCCCTTGCCTCAACCTCCCGAGTAGCTGGGGACTACAGGTGCCCACCACACCAGGCTAATTTTTGTATTTTTAGTAGAGACGAGGTTTCACCATGTTAGCCAGGATGGTCTCAGTCTCCTGATCTCGTGATCCGCTCGCCTTAGCCTCCCCAAGTGCTGGGATTACCGGCGTGAGCCATCACACCTGGCTGCCCTGTGGGAGGTCTCTAAGGAACTAACTTGGTCAGACTCTTCACTTGCTGTAGGATCTACTGAGATTTTCTTCTTGAGTCAGTTTCAGGAGCGTGTGCAGCCACGTGCTCGCTTTTTCTGAGTTATTGGACCTGCTGGTGTGCAGGTGTCTGTGGCATCCCTTAAGCTTTGTTAATGTCTGCAGGGTTGGCAGCGATGTGCTCTTGCTCTTTCACAGAATATTCTGGCATCTGAGTTTTCTCTCTCTCTCCCTGGTCAGTCTAACTAAGGCTGCTCAACTGTGCTGACTCTCCCTGAGAGCCCACCTTTGGTGGGCCCCTTTCCCTCTGGCTGCAGTGCTGAACAGTGCCCTGGGCATGGTGCCAAGGCCCAGGCTCCATCGCCTGTCCTCCCAGGTCCCCAGCCCCAGCCCACCTTGCTCCGGGACATCCGGAAAAGAAAGAGGACAGCCAGGTAGATGGGATAGACAACCACGCTGGACACCAGGCCAATGGCGACTGTGTCGACGCTCAGTGGGCTCAGCCTGGACACACGCCCCGTGCTGTGTGGAGGAGGAGGCCGAGCAGGTGAGGCTGAGGGGCAGAAAGCGATGGACAGGAAGAGGCTGTCCCAACCCCCACGGCACCCACCTGTAGGTAGAGTCTCCTACAGCCCCATACCACACGGCATTGGCGCCCAGGAAGAGGCAAATGAGAAGGACGCAGCAGGTGGCCCTCTGGACGCGGGTGAAGCGGCTTCGAGGTGGCCGGTCCCATATGGAGAGCCAGATGTGCTTGTCGAAGAAGCCGCGCTGCAGCTCAGCCACCAGCAGGCGCCGGAAGCTCAACAGAGCTCCGTCACCTGGGGGCAGGGAGGGCAGAGCTGCAGGACGCTTCGGGGCAGGGTCACGGCAGCCCCGCTCCGACCCGCCCACACAGCAGAGCAGGAAATGAGGCCTTACCTGCTGCCAGCACCTCCTTCTCCACCAGGCCCCCGTTGGCCTCCGTCTCCACCGACAACCAGTCATTGACCAGGAAGAAGGCACTGCGGGCCGTCTGCAGGTCCCTAACGATGACGTGCTGCAGAAACCAGGCGGGGCTGAGCCCTGCGGAGGCGCAGAAGGGAGGTCAGGCCCGCATGGCACCCGATGCAGGGGCAGGGGGCAGACAGAGATGAGGAGGGGGCAGAGGTGAGGAGGGGGCAGAGGTGAGGAGGGGGCAGAGGTCAGCAGGGGGCAGAGGTCAGCAGGGTGCAGAGGTCAGCAGGGCACAGAGATCAGCAGGGGGCAGAGATGAGCAGGGCGCAGAGGTCAGGAGAGGGCAGAGGTAGCAGGGTGCAGGGGTCAGGAGACGGCAGAGGTCAGCAGCGGGCAGAGGTCAGCAGGGCGCAAAGGTTAGGAGAGGGCAGAGGTCAGTAGGGCGCAGAGGTGGGCAGAGGTCAGCAGGGGGCAGAAGTGAGCAGGGGCAGAGGTCAGCAGGGCGCAGAGGTCAGCAGGGGCAGAGGTCAGCAGAGGCAGAGGTCAGCAGGGGGCAGAGGTCAGCAGGGGGCAGAGGTCAGCAGGGGGCAGAGGTCAGCAGGGTCCGCACAGACCTTTGTTGTCGTGCCACACTCGGATCTTCCACACGCTGCCCAGGCTGTGCGGGGTGGCGATCTGGAAGATGTCCAGGCTGTTGCGGTGGAAGGCTCTGTCACCATCCAGGTGCCGGTGGCCACTCTGGCTGTCCACCCCATACAGCATGATGCCCACGTGGGCTGTGGTGCCTGCGGACGAGAGGGAGGCGTGGAACGCTGGGTCTGCTCCCCAACAGGGGTGGCATCCCAGGCAAGTCGTCTCAACTTCGGCCTCCGTGCGCTCAAGGAGCTGCACAGGCAGTCCCAGCTTTGCACGGCTCTGCCATGCACCAGGGGCTGCGGTTACCCCAAATTTTCCAATAAACACCAAGGCCGCAAGGACATGGTTAAGTGACACAGAGATAACTGTGTGGTAACTGCACACGCCTCAGTCCACGTCACAACCAGTGACCCGCACCACACACCTGTCCCTCAGTGCATGCAGACTGCAAAGCGTGAAGCCATGTCCCCTTCTCTCCCATTGACAGACCCAAGTGACAGTTTTTAAAAGGAAGTAATCAAAAACAAGAACTGGCCAATGAAGACAAAGGCACAGCATTAAGATAAAAAATGGGGACATGGCTGGGGGCGGTGGCTCACGCCTGTCATCCCAGCACCTGGGGAGGCTGAGGCAGGCAGATCACCCAAGGTCAGGAGTTCGAGACCAGCCTGGCCAACAAAATGAAAAATTAGCCAGGCGTGGTGGTGGGCACCTGTAATCCCAGCTAGTCAGGAGGCCGAGGCAGGGGAATCACTTGAACCCGGGAGGTGGAGGTTGCAGTGAGCCGAGACTGCACCACTGCACTCCAGCCTGGGCCACAGAGCAAGACTCCCGTATCCAAAAAAAAAAAAAAAAAAAGGAACGCTGGAAGGGCAATTCCAATTGGACAAAAATGGAGTTACTGATGAAACACCATGGGAGCTGGGTGCGGTGGCTCATGCCTGTCATCCCAGCACTTTGGGAGGCCAAGATGGGCAGATCACCTGAGGTCAGGAGTTTGAGACCAGCCTTGCCAACATGATGAAACCCTGTCTCTACTAAAAATACAAAAATTAGCTGGGTGTGGTGGTGTGCGCCTGTAGTCCCAGCTACTCGGGAAGCTGAGGAGGAGAACTGCTTAAACCCAGGAGGCAAAGGTTGCAGTGAGCCGAGATCCCGCCACCGTACTCCAGCCTGAGCAACAGAGCAAGCATCAGTCTCAAAACAAAGAACAGAAAAAAAAAAAAAAGAAACAGCCAGCCCTGGGGAGGATGATGTTGCCTCCATGTGAGAGACGAGCTGAGGTCAGGATCGTGGGTGGGAGCACAGTCTCCCGCACTGGTCACGACGCTCCCCTCCGCAAGGGCTGAGCTCATGTGACTTGTGGGGCCACACTAATGTGCAAAACACAGGCTGTCCACCCTGACCAACTGGGTACCTACTTCCAGCTAGGGGCTGCCCTAGTCCTCAGGGACAGTGAGTGCCCATGAGGTCATTCCCAGGATTCACAAATGAGCCCTTTGCACGGCACTGGAGAAACTGCCTTGTTCTGATGCCTACAGTACGAATCACTTCCAGAGGGAGCAACCCGCAGAGCCGGCGAGAGCAGGGAGGCCCCGCCGCGCCCTCACCTGAGCCTCGGCCCCAGCCGGTCTTGACGAGGATCTCGTACTTGAAGCGGCCCCGCGGCCCGCAGAAGGGGATGGCTCGGCCCCGGCTGGCATCCAGCTGGTCCAGCTTGTGCAGGATGGCAGCCATGACCGCGTAGGTCACCAGGCACACGGCACATGTCAGCAGGACAATGTAGTTCACGCCTGCTGTTGGCTCCTGTGAGGATACAGCCACCAGGCCCAGGAGGTCACAAGCAAGCTATGCCCTCTCAGGACAGCGCTGATCCCACCCAGGCCCTCCTCCACCCTGCAAAAGCTCCCGGGCACACGGGGCCGCTCACGGGAGGCAGGAAGTGAACACGGCTTGGGGGCACGAAGAGGCTGGCGCCGAAGGCAGTGAGGTGGCGGGTGAGGCACACAGCCTGCTGGGGCGAGGTCTCCTCCAGCGGCAGCAGCCCCTCTGTCCTCCATGCCATGTCTTCCTCGCTGAAGTACTGGCACAGGGACGTGTACAGGCCCACAGACACCTCCAGCACCGACCAGTGGAAGTGGCTGGTGAGGTTCAGATAGTAACTCCCTGCTGGGTCTCCATTCCTGGGTGGGGAAGGGGCAGTCGAGGTGAGCTTGGGCCCTGCCAGGGTGGGTATCTGGGTCCCAGACCCCATGCCCGGCCCACTCCCCAGTCCCCTCGCTGCCTGCTGTCCCGACAGGGCCGATGACCCAGGCCATGCTGACCCACGGTGCCCCCCCGCCCTGCCAGGCCGGCCCTCGGAGCTCACCCCGGGGCAATGAAGAAGGTGTAGGGCCTGTGGTCGGTGCCCTCCAGTGACTCAGGCCGGATCTTCCTGCTGGCTGAGCAGTTGTGCTGGTTGGGCCGGGGTTCCGAGTGCAAGTAGACTGCCAGGTAGGGCTCGGGTTCCTCGGAAAGGTAGCGACCTGGGGGCAGCATGCACAGGTCAGATGCCCGGTAGGAAGCTCACCCACCTGGGGACACCCACAATGGCCCTCCTGAGCCAGCCCTCTGCCACAGGCCTTAGAGGCCACAGGGCCTCTGCGCTGGAGCCGGCACCGGCTTCTCCGTGGACCCCAGCTTCTCTACTGCCAGGCCTCCAGCAGCCCATGAAGCAGAAGGGGGACTTCACCAGACACTCATGGAGGCCCTACAAGAAACGTCCTCCCCCAGGAACGAGGCCGGGGAGCGCTTGTGCCCCACCCACTGCACGCACCATCCAACAGCGTGTAGTTGAGCTGCAGGTGCAGCCCAGCTGCAGGGTTGCTGCTGTCCAGGGTGACCACGGCGCTGACAGAGGCCTGGGGCTGGACCACCACGGAGCGGGCAGGGCTGTGGTGGCCGAGGGTGGCCCAGTCTGAGTTGTTGGGCACCTTGACAGTGATGGCACGCTCTGAGGCCAGCCGTTCAATGGGGATCTGGGTGCCAGCCTGTGTCTGGAACGCCATGGAGGCCACCTTGGTAGAGACAGTGTAGTTGCTGATGTAGCCAAAGGGAAAGGGGTTGGAGTCCACCAGGAAGATAAGCTGCACCACGTCGCTGAGGTTGGACAGGGCCCCGCTGAAGGCCTCGGGGATGGAGAAGTGGCAGCCAGGGCCTGGGGCACTGCCGTAGCACAGCAGGCTCCCCGGGTCCGAGCGCTTGCCCTGGGCCACAATCTCCTCACCGGCCAGCGTCAGGGGCTCCTCGTTGAGCACACGGGAGCGCATGAGGATGCGCATGAGGGCGGAGGTCAGGTTGTAGGCCCGGGATGCCACCATCCTCGATGGTGGCTCGGCCCCCAATTCCGAAGGCTGCGGCCCCTGCACATCGGAGCTGGCCAGGTGGATGAGGTCACCTGCAGACAGGCGCAAGGTCAGTGCAGGGAGAAGGGGGAGGCAGAAGGAGGGTGGGGGCTGGGAGAAAAGGGGAGGCAGAGGGCGGGGGCTGGCAGAAAAGGGGAACCTGAGAGGGTGGGGGGGAGATAAAGGCAAAAGGAAGGGGGAAGCTGGAGAGAAGGAGGGGGACGGGAGAAGGAGGGGGATGAGGAGGGTCAGAGGGGGGGACGGGAGAGGGAGGGGGATAAGAGTCAGAGAGGGGGATGAGGATCGGGTCAGAGAGGGGGATGGGAGAGGGAGGGGGATGAGGGGAGAAGGGGGAGGGGCGGGGGAAGGAAGGGGGAGGGGTGGGGAAGGAAGGGGGAGGGGTGGGGGAAGGAAGGGGGAGGGGTGGGGAAGGAAGGGGGAGGGGCGGGGGAAGGAAGGGGGAGGGGCGGGGGAAGGAAGGGGAGGGGCGGGGGAAGGAAGGGGGAGGGGCGGGGGAAGGAAGGGGGAGGGGCGGGGGAAGGAAGGGGGAAGAAGGAGGGGGAAGGGAGGGGGAAGGGGAAGGAGGAAGGGAGAGAACAGAAGATAGGCACGGGGATGGAGGGATGATGTGGGCCTTAGGCTGCACACCTGTGATGTTGAGAATGCTGTCTCCTATGGCAGTGGGCGTCACAGTGCCCGCGGTGGTCTCCGCCTGCAGGATCCGCATCATAGCCTCCAGCTTGTGCAGGGTCTGCTTCAGGCATGAGCGGCACACGAGCTCCCTGCTGGGCCCCTGCGAGGAGCCGACAGTGTCCAGCTCCACTCCCTGGTGCAGCCGCGTGCGATCCTTGCACACACCCTCCTCTCCACGCGTGTCCTCACCCAGCTCCCGCCCCTGGCCCTGCAGCTGGAGAGCCTGCCAGACTGGACCCCCCACAGCCTTCCCGCTAAGTGCCTTCTGTGGCTCCCCCTGGCCCAGGGTCTCCACCTGGGCTCATGTGACAAGGCCCACCAGCCACACAGGGCACCTTTTCACACAAATGAGAGTGAAGCAGCTGCCAAGGCCATGGATAGCATCCAGACCCAGCCACAGCACAGCCAGGGACACCACGGGGCAGCAGGCTATCTCCAGCTGCAAAGCCCTCTTCACGCTTCTCCTCCCAGGGCTCTGCCTTGCCCCAGTCTCGAATCAGCCCCCTGCCATGCAGACACAGTGCCCCCATTAGATGTGCCCTGTCCACCCCTGAGCCTGGGCTGTGGCAGCAGGCACCTCAGGGGAGAGAAACTTTGGGTGTGCCAGGGGAATGGTGCAAGACCACAGGGGGTGGGGGGAAGAGAGTGGACAGAGCAGCATCTTCCCAGCCTCTCCCTGCATCTGGGCCCCTTTGATCTGAGTCCCCCAGAGGCACCCTGGGTTCACGAGCGACAGCAGGAGAACGGCTAAGGCTGCCAAGGCAGGTCAGAGACCGAGGAGGGCCACGTGGAGAGGAGCCTAGGCTGGGAGGCTCAGCTCCTTGACCAAGCTGCCCATCTGCCCTGGTGGCTGGACCCGGTGCCCAGGCAGGCAAGTGGGGCTGGATGGGCAGGTGGGGCTGTCCTACCATGCACTGGGCCAGCGCGGCGGCAATCTGCTGAATGTCATCCACGGTATGGACCCGCAGGGACACCAGGGTCTCTGTGATGTTCTTGCGTATCTGGGCTCGGCGCTGCCGCTCGTGCTCGGGCTCTGCTGCTGTGTCCAGGGCCTGCTCGTACTGGAGAAGGCAGGGACACAGGGCGCTGTCAGCAGGGAGGGAGACTGGCAGCTACCCACGACTCCTGGGATCAGTTACACACTGGATGCTGCGTGACGTGGAATGACCCGAGACCCTGAGCTGTTTCTTTGTGGGCAAAACGGCGCACACAGGGGCCCTCCTGAGAGCGGGAGGCAGTAGGAGGTGGGCACCGGGGAGGGCCTGGTAGGTGTGGCTGCTGGGAGCGAAGGGTGCCGCTTCAAGGTCACTGGGATTTGTCTGTAGGGCGCGGCGTGAGCCTTCTGCAAAGCTCCAGAAGGTACAGGTCTCAGTCCCCCAGCATGTGTGCAACAGACGTGCAGTCCCCTCCCTGCCTGCACTCGCCTCATTCAGCACAGTGACCAGGGCCAACGAGTACTCGATGACGTGCTGGGGGTCAGCCTGCCGCAGCAGCCCCGGGAGCACGCTGGCCGTGAGCCCGTGCAGCCAGGCCATGAGTGCCGTTGCACTGCTGTTGGTGGTGGGCTCTGGAAGAACGATGGCCAGAGACCTGTGATCGGAAGGGGGCGGTGAGCGCAGGGGGCAGTGAGCAGCTGGCAGTCTTGGGGTCACCCTCCCACGGCCCGGCTCACCTGTTGAGGGCGACTACAGCGGCTCCAAGCTGGTCCTGCACCACCACAGCCAGGCCCACCTCGAAGTGTGGCCCGAAGCCCGGAGGCAGGACGGCCCCATAGCTGGAGAGGCTGCCCTTGTAGACACAAAACTCCTCACAGTGGCCCTGACGACAGCGCCGCAGCAGCAGGGCGTACACCAGCGGGGCACTGGCGTCCTCTGCATCCTGCCAGCCTGCAGGAGCCCCACGGCATCATGGGAGGGCCCTGAGGCGTCACCGAGTGGGGAATTCCCACCGCGCCCCCAGGCAGGCCCACACTCACCCGAGCATTCGAAGTGCACCTTGGTGGTGAGGGCGTGCACAGTGCCCAGGGGAAAGAGGCGGCACGAGCCCCCCAGCGGCGGGCGGTTGGGGGACAGGCGGATGGAGGCACAGCCCTCCTCCTCGCCTGAGTGGCCCAGCACTGTGAGCGTGAAGGTGTAGCCCTCGCCGTCCCGCAGCACGCCCCGCCGCAGCACCAGTCGCATGCCCGCACTGCCCGTGGACGTGGTGGTCTCATCCAGCACCAGCGTCTTGTTGCTGAAGGTGCGTGCCGCCCAGCGCTGCAGGCAGGAGGGGTGGTGAGGGGGTGGAACACCCTTCCCCGCCAGCGCCATTTCTGCCCGCAGGCTCCTCTGCTGGGCCGCAGGACCCACCACCACCCGGCCACGTCCCTTTCTGCACTCACCCCTTGCTTGGAGCCACTGCTGCAGTTGAGGCAGCGGCCCTCCAGGTACACGTAGGAGCTGCGGCTCACTTCGTACACAGCCTGTGCCTTGCAGGACACGCACTCCAAGGACACAATGGGCACCCGGCCGCTCCGGATTAGCACCTGGGGAGGGAGTGGGGTTACCTCCAGCCCAGGTCTGCCCAGCATGCTGGAAGATTTGGGGGACCCGTGGAGGATGCTGCTCCCAAACTCCAGGATTCCTGGGGGACAGGCTGCTGCTGGTGAGCTCAGCCCCTCCTGGCATACTCGTCTGGTTTTCTACCTCCCAACCTAGGTGGCAGAAGCTCATCCACAAGGCAGAGGACCCTGGGGCATGTGTTCAGGTGTCCTGCACCCAGCTGAGCCTGACAGGAAGCAGGCGGTAGTCGCTGAGGGACCCTGGGAGGTGCATGTGTGAATAGATATACACGTGGGCATGAGGACCATGGTTTCCTCACAGCCCTGACTCTCAGGTGCAGCCCTGGTCCAGGGCCTGGGTCAGGAGGCTGATCCAGAATGGAACATGCTCCCACGCCCTCCCCACAGCCAACATCTCTGGGCAGGACTCAAATCAGGCCAGCTGAGGAAAGCAGGGCCTGGGAGACAGACACTCGCTCTGGGGTACCAGCAGGCCTTGCCTGACAGCAGCAGGAGCGGCCACCACAAGCTCAGGGCCAGCGAGCCTCCTGGCTGTCTCGAGAGGGGATCGCAGGGGTGAGAACCAGCCCACTGCAGCCAGGAACAGGGGCACAGGCTCGGGACAGTGGCTGCCTCTGGGGTGGGAGAGGCTGTTTCTCACTGTTGGTGTTGTTGAGAGACTGTGGCTTGAAGATTTTACATGGAGCTGTGGCAGGTTTACAAGGAAGCAAAGCTGAAGAGGCTGTTTTGTTAAATACATTTGTATCAAAAACAATAGAAAGTTGGGCGAGAGCGCGCAGCCTCCGCAAGCACTACAATACAGAAAACCACTGATGAGCAGGGGTGCTGGACTGTCAGGAGTGTGGCCACAGGGGGGCAGCACCCACCGTCTGGTTGGTGGCCTCCTCCTTGCGGCCAGCCTTCCACACAGTGAGACTGAAGGTATACTCCACGCCGGCTGCCAGACGCTCCCGGGGAATGGTCACCATGCTGCTTCCACGGGGCCCAAAGTTCAGTGCACACCCGCCAGCCTCCCTCTGCGGGCCGAGAACAAGGGGTCATGTGGCATGAGAGTCCCACTCAGCCTCAAAGTGGAGCCCAGCCCAGGGCACGGCTTGGGAGACTCCCTCCCCATGCTGGGACAGGCCAGCCCCAGTGGTGTGCTGGGTGTTCCCCAGCCTTGAGGTCACAGGCGGGGGAGGTAGCAAGGAGAACAGCCCGGCACCCGCTGACCTGCGTTGAAGCCACGCAGGCCCAGTGGAAGCTGAGGGGTGTCTGGTCGCCATCCTCCAGGTTAGGATCATAGGACTCGCTCCCATCCAGCACCAGGTCCTGTGTATCCGACCACACACGGTACGAGCCACCCTCAACGATGGGCACCAAGCGCTCGGCGGCCACCGTCACGTTGGCCTGGATGCTCCGTGCCAGCGGCGTGTCCCCAAATGACACCACAAACACGAAGCAGTAGTGGCCCACGGGCAGTGCCAACCGTGGCAGCACCAGCTGAGGTCGGCTCACATCCACACCAGGCAGAGCCACGCGAGCTGTGCGTCCTGGCCGCTGACAGCTGGCAGTGCGGTACACCTCCCAGCGGTACTCGGTCTGGTAGGTGACACAGTTGCGCAGGTCGACATGGGCCTCCAGGTAGTTGCGCTGGGAACGCCGCATCAGCACCTGCAGGGGCAGGGCCACATCCACCTCTGGCTCTCGGCAGGCCAGTACCTGGACAGTCACCGTGGCCTGCGCCATGAAGAAGCTCACCAGGTTGGAAGCATTCACTTGCACACAGTAGTCCCCGGGTCTCAGGTAGGTGTGCTCGGCCCTGGGCTCATCTGTGTCCTGACCTGGGGCCCCATCCCCAAAGTCCCAGTGGTACACCACGCGCCGGTGGCTGGGGCTGGTGGTGGCCTCAAACTGCGCTGAGCGGTTGGTGAAGCAGGGGCCGCTCTGCAGGGCCACATATTGGATGGCATCCTGGACCTCCAGCACCAGCGTGCGGTTCTCGCTGCCCAGGGCATTAAAGGCGCGCACCTGGATCTCCAGCAGCCCTGCGGCCACAGGTGTGTAGGTGACGTCGCGGCCCGAAAGGATGACCAGTGAGTCGCCCTGGACCTTCTGCAGTGAGAAGTACCAGGCGTAGGCGACCCGAGAGCCGCGCTGCACGCGGGCTGTGAAGTTCCGCTCGCTGCCTGTGGCAATGCCCGGCTCGCAGCAGTTGGGCACCTGCAGTCCACTCACCGCCTCCAACACCACGATGCGCACCTGTGCCTGGGCCCAGCTCACATGGTTCTCGCCCTGCACACTTACCACGTGGTCTCCGACATGGGGGAAACTGCGGGAGAAACGGGGCCCAGAGAGCACCTCGGGGCCAGCCCCACCCACCTGCAGGCGGAAAGTGACAGCTGAACCAGCAGCCAGCAGGATCTGAAAGTGGACGAGCTGCCCGGGCGCTACCACCTTGCTGCTGGCCCACAGCACCAGGCCCACAATGGGCTCCTCCACTGTGAGACTGTACGTGGCCGAGACCCAGCTGACTGCGTTGGAGGCGTTGAGCCGAATGGAGAAGGCACCAGCCTCCGGGAAGACCATGGTGACATGTGGGCCATGCTTGTTGCCGCCGCCGGGCACAGCCCAGCACCAGCTCACATTGGTGCCTGTGGCCAGCTGCCCCCAGAAGGGCACAGAGGAGCCGGCTGCCACAAAGCTGCCACTCAGTTCGCTGGCCCTGATGCTGAGGCCACTCACAGGCACCTGCACGGCCACTTCCATGGTGGCATTGGCCGAACCCAGCAGGTTCCCCGCTGTGACGGTGACCAAGTGCAGGCCAGGCATGGGGAAACTGTGGGTGGTAAATGGCTCAGGTGTCTCCCAGCTCAGTCCCTCCTCCAAAGACCAAGTGTATAGGACACTACTGCCGCTAGCCAACTCGGCACTGAGGGTGACACTCATGTTGACGGCAGCTGGGTTCGGGGAAGCGGCCACCATCAGCCACCCCACGGGCTCCACGAAGACCACAGTGCAGTCGGCCCAGGCACTGCCCAGCATGTTGGTGGCCCGGAGCTGCACATGGTAGGTGCTGGCCTCAAGCGTGGTGAGCGAGAAGGCTCTGCCGCTGCCGGCCAAGGCCAGGCCCCCCTCCCGCCGGGCAGTCCAGCTGTAGGAGATGTTGGTGCCATCCCGGACCACGGCCTGCAGCTGCACTGTGTGGTTGGTGGGGAAGCAGCCGCCACCGCCCACCACCTGCAGCCCCTCGATAAGCTGCAGGACGTAGATGAAGATACTGTCCTGGGCGGAGCCCACCTCGTTCTCAGCTGTGACGATCACATTGAAGGTGCCCACTGAACGGAAGGTGTAGGACATGGTAGGGCCCCCAGGGATGGGCGTGCAGCGGTCACAGAGCACCCAGGAGTAGCGTACATCACTGCCGGCCTCCAGTGAGGTGCTGAAGCTCACGCTCCCATTCAAGGGCACCACCGTGCGGCTGGCATTGATGACAAGTCCCCGTACTCGCCGCTTCACCGTCACGTTGAGCCAGGCCTCACTGCGGCTCACCTCGTTCCAGCCAGCCACCCTGACAGTGAAGTCGCCAGTGCTGTTGTAGGCATGGGTGACCTCAGGACCCTCAAGCCGCCCACCGTCCCCCAGATGCCACAGGTAGCTAGCAGGTCGCCCGCGGCCCACGGCGGAGAACAGGTACGACTGCTGCAGCTCCAGCACAAGGGAGCCATTGACCTTGATGTCCGTGACTACCACAGGCTCCTGCACCTCCACCAGGGCCGAGTCGTTGGCAGCAGAGACGTTGTTGGACACGGTGACTGTCACCAGATAGGAGCCTGGGTCTCGGTAGGTGAACATCGCCCTGGGGCCCCCAGTGCAGGCTTCCTCGGTGCCAAAGTCCCAGGTGTAGTGGTAGGGGAACGGGGGCCAGACGCACGCCACCAGCCGGGCCTCGAACCCCAGCTGCACGAACTGTTTCTCTGGCCGCAGGGTGACATTGCCCACCTCGGGCTCCACGCATATGCTGGTGAAGTAATGCGCCCTGTTCACATGGCTCGACAGCACTAGTGCCAGTGGGAATGTGCCGCTCTGCGTGAAGTTGTGCATCACCTCTGGGCGCCCCCGCACGGTTGTGTTGGAGGAACCATCCCCGAAGGTCCAGTCAAAGAGGTAGTGGGCTGGGTCCCCAGTGACATAGGCCTTGAGCTGTGCGTCGGGCTGTGTGGGGATGCAGGTAGCGGGCTCGATGCGCAGCACCTCCAGGACGAAGACCAGCACGTGCAGGCTCCGGGCCAGGCGGCCGGCAGGGCTAGCAGCGCCCACAGTCACTGTGCAGTTCTGTGCTTGCAGGTACACGTGCTCCACGGTGGCCTCGGGACCCGACAGCACGGTGCCGTCTCCCATGTCAAAGGTCCACGTGACGTTGTCGCCCGTCTCCACCGTGGCGCGGACCACCACGGGGGCGCCCTGCTCCACGGCCAAGCTCATGTCCACGCTGAGCCCACGGAGCTCCTCAAAGACGCGCACGTCTGCTTGGGCCACCGCGCTGCTCACCGTGTTGTTGACCTCCAGGCGTACACGGTAGGTGCCCCTTGAGGCGTAGGTGTGGTTGGTGGCCGGCTGGCTCTGCATCAGGACCGGGGAGCCGTCCCCAAAGTCCCACATGTACAGGACACCACCAGGCGTGGGCAGCGGGTGTGGGTAGAAAGTGACGGGCCGGCCGGCCACCAGGACGCTGTCGCTCATGCCCACAGCCACCGAGGGCAGGGCGGCGCGCACGCTCACAGGCACCTGCTGTGTCAGGTTCTCAAAGGCGTTGGATGCCAACACGGTCAGGATGTACTCACCTGTGGGGACAGGCCCAAGTGGGTAATAGTGACACCCCCACCTGCTCCCCACCCGCTCAGCAGAAGCCCCCAACTGAGGAGCCCAGGGGTGAATGGTGCACCTATGGCCCAGCCCTGAGGGTCCTTGTTTCCAGACTACAGGCCGGACGAAGCACAGGTGCTGCGGCACTGAAGGCCAGCAGGTGAGGATGGCACCACCTCCAAGGGCAGCTGCACTCGGGGCAGCAGAGCAGCCAGAGCCAGGCTGGGGGAGCCCATAGAGCCCAGCTCCCCTGTCCATTCCCCACCCCCGCTTAGCGCCTCCCTCACCCCAGCCAGGGCCAAGGCCATCAGCCCAGGTGGGGTCATAGTGAGGGCTGCTGTGGGGAGGAGGAGGCAGGTTGACTCTAGGAGACTGGGGAGCACTTTGCTCAAGGCCTGAAGGACAGCGACCCCCTCACCCCCTTAGCCCTCACCTGGGGCAGTGTAGGTATGCGTGACGTTGTGTTCCACCAGCACCTGGGCCACCAAAGGATCTGGAACTGGGAAGGACTCATCGTACGGAGGCTGGAACTGGCCAAGGGCCTGCTCTCCATCCCCAAAGGTCCACCTGCAGGGGCAGTGGGCAGACAGTGAGTGGACCAGGACAGGGGTGTGTGGTGGCGGGCAGGTGAGTGGGGCTGGCTGCACCTGTGAGGCAGGGAATGCCTGCGACCCAGCTGAGGCTCCACCCTACAGTCACGCCCTGGCCCTCCGTTCAGGGACCACCCGCTGTGCAGTGGAGCCTCTCCCAGCTCCTATGCAGCCTCAAGGGCTCCTGTGAACCCAGGACCTCCCAACAAACGAGGAAACTGAGGCTTAGAAAAACAGCCCCTTGCTGTGGGGTCCCTCGGCTGAGGCTGGGGCTGGGAAGAGAGCCTGGTGCCCACCCCTGACCAGCCCCCAAGGCACTCACAGGAAGGTCACCTCCACAGCCGAGTCCACCAGCACGCCCGCCGTCAGCACCAGCGAGGTGTTGGGGGACAGCACAGCCGGCATTGTGGAGATCCGCAGGTCCTGCATCCTGTTCATCCGCTCCACGGTGACGTTGTAGTCCACGGTCACGTTGCTCACATGGTTGGAGGCCGTCAGCTGCGGGGACAGGCGTCAGTGGGCACCAGCAGCAGGTGGGAGGCCCAGCCCCGCTTGGGACCTCTCTCCACACTCACCCACAGCCGCCACAGCGTCCTTGGCAGCATGAAGCAGAGGGAAGGCAGAGATGACTGAGGAGCCCGCCTCCTTCTCCCTCCCCTGCCCCACCCCTGTCCCCCATCCCCACCCACTCACCCCACCCATTCCCTCACCCCACCCCATCCCCTCCCCTCCCAGCCCCCCGCCCACCTACTGAGAGCTTGAAGACTGACGCGCTCTGATAAATGACATTGAAGACTATGTTCTGGAAGGTCAGGGACTGCTTGTCGTTGATGGTCCACCGGAAGACCACGTCCGAGCCGGCCTCCACTACTGGGCTGTACCTCTGAGGGGAGTACTGGTGTCAGCCCGGGCTCTGTGGGAAACCACTCTGCCCTCAGCCTGTCGCCTCCTGGACACACCTCCCATCAGGCTGGAGAGTCCCATTTGGGGCACAGAGGGAAGGTGGCTGGGGCTCAGGGAGCCACGTGCCACAGGAGCCAAGTCCAGACTGGGGCACTGAGTGTCCAGCTCTCCAGCTCCCAGCCAGGTAGCACTAGTTATGCCTCTACCTCTCTGTGCCTCAGTTTCCCCATCTGTAAAGCAGATCTAGTACCAGTTACAAAGAGTCCACCTCTCTGAGCCTCTCAAACCCGCCCAGAGCTCCTACCCCAGCTCCTCAGCCAGAGAGCGCGGCGCGGTGAGGGAGGCACACGGGCCTCCCAGCAACGGGACCCACATCAGCTGACAGAACGGGTTCAGCAGGGGAAGCCTGGGACAAGCTGCACAGGTCATGCCGGGACCATCAGAAACGGCCCCTCCCAAGGCCCCTAGTGCAGAGGCATGTACGCCCAGGACAGAGACAACTCTGTTCCCCATGTACCCAGCATGGTGGCACTGCAGACAGCCAACAGTTTGCCATCACAGGTTCAGACTCCGCCTCAAAAACGCCTGGCTTCAGCCAGGCGAGAACACCACACAGGGTGCGAGAGACTCATGGGGGTTCATAAGGGGTTGGAGGGCAGAGTTTTAGATTTGTTTCACAGGACAGCGGAATGCATGAGCAGAACTGCTGTCAGAGCTGCAACTTTCCAGGAATTTAAAGTCACCAAATAGCATGAGTTGTCGGCCAGCAGGACCCGCCTGGAACCAAAGTCCCCAGTAACTGAGCTGCCACCCTCATTGGGAAGCCAGGTCTCATGCTGTGTGTGAGCACCCGTCTGGGGGCACGGCCTGGGAGCAAGGGGTGGAACCTCCGCTGTACTCACCACTAGGACTCCCTGCAGCACACGGGCCTCGGGGCTAGGAGTGGCTCGGAGGCCACAGATGGGCTCCTCTGCCGTCACCTGCAGGCTGAGATTGGCCCAGCTGGCGCTGTTTTCTGCCACAACCTCCACCACGTGCTCCCCCACACTGAGCCAGGGCAGCGCTATCACTGAGAACAGGGTATCGTTGGTCTCCCAGGGGCAGCCAGGCACGAGGGTGGCTACCAGGGCAGGGCAGGCGGTCTCAAAGCGGGCACTGACATTGCCCCCAGCCCAGCGTGCTGTAGCCGTGGCGTTGGCACCAGAGTCCAGCTGGAGCACCAAGGCTGAGCCATTGGTGGGCACGTAGAGGCGGCCATCATGGGGGGCAGGGGCGATGACCCGCAGCCCAGCCACCGGGGAGACCACATCAAAGCTGCAGGATAGGCTGTGCCTGGACACGCCATTGCCCACCTCAGCCCGGACCTCATAGCGCCCAGGCAGCTGCAGCCCAGGGTTCGGCCTGAGGCCCAGCAGCACAATGAACTGCTCCGTGGCCGCAAGCAGCCGCAGGGCACAGGCAGGGCAGGCCCGAATGCCCTCCAGCTGGGTGGGCAGGTGGGGCAGCCAGGACGAGGCGTTGGCGGAGAGGTACGGGGCTTGGAGGTCAGGGCTGCTGGAAGCCAGAGGGCAGTGCAGGAAGGCACCAGGGCCAGCATCGTGCTGCAAGCTCACGAGGTCACCAGGGAGCATGAGGACATCCTGGCCGCCGAGGGTGACCTGCGGAGAGGGAGGCAGGGCTGCAGCACGTCCTCATGGTCATGGCCTGTGGACCCCAGCACGAGGGGCGAAGGTGGACAGGCAGGGCTCCACGCTGGGGATCTCAGCGCTGTCGACCACGCCTCATGGAGCCTCCCCCAAGCTGATCATGGCAGGGACAGGCAGAGGACAGTTGCAGAAGGGGACACATGGGGAGAGGACACAGACCGAGACCCAATGGGTGAGAGGGAGTGACCGTGCCCGGAGAGGGAAAGAGGAGGCACAGCTTATGCCAAGGGCCTGGGCAAGAGCTTCTCCCATTAGGAGAGTGGCCAGGGCACTACAGAGGTCATCAGAGTTTGGAAGTCGGAGGTGGCAGGGACGTGGGAGGGGCCTGCAGGCTAGGTGTGTCTGGTGGACAGGCAGGTGGCTTGAGGAGGTCAGGGGACAGACCCAGGTCAGAGCCACACACCGAGTACTGTGCGGGGGGCCCCGCGGGAACGGAGAAGAGGAACTCCCTCCATAGTGTGTAGGGGGCCTTGGGGAGCCCTGGTCCTGACGTGCAGCTGTTGGCACAGGCCTGGGAGTGACAGGAGGCGTCCAGCGGCAGGCAGACGTTGGCTCCAGGGCACTGGGGTCCCCCTGGCATGCACTTGGGGGCCGGCTGGGTCGTGTTATCCAGGAACCCGCTCTCAGGCTCACTGCTGTTCCCTGGGATCCCTGCGAGAAGGGGACGGTATAGGGGCCCTAATTTGCCCACAGGCCATCACTGAGGATACCCACCTGCTTGCACCCACAAGCCTGGCCTTGCTGTGAGAACAGGTCGCACCGGGCAGCACTCCCAGCCCAGTGCTGCGCCACTGCCTCCGGCCAGCTGACCGACCCACCCGATCCATCTCCAGGACACTTGCAACGAGCTGGTGTCTCTGAACCCCTGCTCTGTCCACTTGAGGCTAGGGACTGCTCTGGTGGCCACAGGACTAGCAGATGGGAGAGCTCAGAGAGGCCACCCCAAGCCCCCAATGCCACCACTCAAGAGTCCCACCTGCTGTGCTGAGGGGCCGGTACACCTGCAGGCGCAGCTGGGCAGGCCGCAGGAGCTCCTGGGTCCCAAATTCTGCTGTGGTGAGGAAGGCTTCTTGGCTAAGACTCAGGTCCGGGAATACCATGACCTGGTGGGCAAGGGCCACCTCAGCTCCACAGACCACACCCCAGGCCAAAGCCCAGACTCCCTCACCTCAACTCCCCGAGGAAGAGGGAAGGGAAGGGAGCGAGCTATCAAACCCCCACAAGCCTGGATCCTGTCGCTCGCGAGGAAGACTCGGGTGGAAACTGCCTGACCTGGCTTTTAGGAATAACTCACACTCAAGAGAAAAGGCCTGGGGAGTCTGGCATTTGCCAGAATAATGTGATTAAATGCTTTCCTCTCTGCGCTCGAGATTTTCCAACCCATCTATACTGGGCACAAGCAACGTTAAGGCCCCAGAGTTTTTGAGAGAGACCCACAGTAAGGAGGGCAGGCAAGGTCTCCAGGGGCAGAAGGGTGGGCTCTAGAATGCAGAGGGCCAGCTACCTCCACAGGTTGGTGCGGTGCCGAAAGGCCATCCTGCTGCACCAGCGGTATCAGGGGTCCCTGCAGGTCCCCACTGGGCGCTCCCACGAGGAAGTTCTCAGAATCCTGCACTGGGCCTGGGGTGGCGAGTGTGCAGTGAGGCTCTGGGTCCGGGCCCAGGACATCCAGGGTGAACAGACTGGGGACTGAGCCACCCGACAGCCCCCCACCAGCCCCTCTACCGAAGCCCAGGCTCTACCATGGGCACTTGGCAGACCCCTAACCACAGGCAGTGTCTCAGGCCCCCATCTGGTCCCCGCACACCTCCGGGCCGCAGCTCACAGACATAGCTGTGCGGCGCTGAGCACAGGTCGGTGTTGCACCACCCAGTGGGCCCCAGCCGGACGCAGTGCTCGGCGGTAGCTGGGTGTGGCTCCCCAGGCAGCCAGTTCTGGCAGCTCTCCAGGCTGAAGGCCTCGTCCTGCGGCGCTGAGCCCGCCTCCGCCCCCTGTACAGCCGAGAAACCGATCCACACGTCCAGGCTCCTGTGGGCAGGTGTGGGATGGCACGGGGCTCAGGGCACTCCTCCATCCTCCCACACTCTCAGTAGCCCACTGGGGGGCCCCATCACAGTCTCCCTTTCCAGATGAGAAAACTGAGGCTCAGAGCCTAGAGAGCTGCAACCACCCACGGGGCCTGTGCGAGCCAACAGTGTTCCCCATGCGGGCCACCTCCCGTATGGCGCGCCCCAGGAGTGTGCAGAGGCTGCCCCAGCTCGAGCCCACCTCTCCATCTGCAGAGCTGACAGGTGGCCGGCCCAGCTCCCACCTCCTCCTCCTGAGCCTCCCCAGCTGTGGGCTCCACACCAGTGCTTCAGACATCCCTCAACCTATGTCCCCTTGAGGAGTCGGGGCAGGCACCTGGTGACCTGGGAGACCAGGAACCGCTGCACAGCAGGACTGTCCACCATGGCCAGGGCAGCCCCAGCCCAGGCTCGGCACTGCTCCTGTGCCTGCAGCCAGGCCGCCTTCTCCACCACCAGGCGGTAGCAGTGCCCATTGCCAGGGAAGATCTCTGTGTCCAAGGGACAGAGCGGGTGCACCACTGGGGACCAGGGGGAATAGGAGTGTCAACGGTCAATGTGGGCCTGAGACAGGGGTACCAGGCTCTGCCCCACCCACACGGCCCTGGGGAAGAAGGGGAGATGGGAGGAGGCGCTCACCTCGGGTAGGCTCCTCACCCAAGGCCACAATGCTGTAGGTGGCCTCCAGGCCTGAGCCACCACGGTTCCGGACGCTGAGTTGGAGGCTCTCATCACTCTGCACTGAGGATGGGCACACAAGCTCCAGGGCAGCAGGTACTGCTTTCACCTGCACGTTCGTCTCCAGCAGGGCCGAGCCGGCCCCCAGGGCCAGCACAGCCGTCACATGATAGCGCCCAGGCAGCACGTAGCGGTGCAAGGCCACTGGGCCTGCACCATCCACCTTGGGGGAGCCGTCCCCGAAGTCCCAGTGTGCGGCAGTAATGGGGAAGGGGGCAGTAATGTGGAAGGCTGCTGGCTGGCCAGAGGCCAGGGGTCCGTGGGGCCCCACCAGGGCGGCCCCTGAGGAGGCGGGGAAGACGTGCTGGAGGAGGGTGGGGCCCCCACAGGCAGGGGCAGGGGCAGGGGGTGCCAGAGGGCTGGAGCAGAGGGCCAGGCAGGCGGAGGAGGCATTAGGGGATGCTGCTCCGCACAGGCACTGGCCCTGCTCTGAGAGGGCTGCAAGGTGCTGGCCAGTAGAGAAGCAGAAGGCACTGCAGGACTCGGGCTCCAGCAGGCCCTCGTGGGCAGGTGAAAAGGCCACCGCTTCCATGGTGCCCGAGCTGTTGTCAGGGAGGCAGGCGACATACTCCTCACCTAGAAGAGGTAGCCGCTGGACCCTGGGTTCCGCTCCACCTGGCTCCACCCACACCCCCATCAGGGCTCCCACGCTGCTCCTTGGCCCGAAGCCCCTCCCTAGAGAGGCCTTCCCAGTGCCTGCAGGGCCCACCTGGCAGGGAAGGACTGAGCCGGCCCCACCCACCGGCACTCACCACAGCCACTGTCCCAAAAGGGGATGCTGAGCAGAGGCTGGCCAGCCCAGGAGACAGGCCCAGCGCATGTGGCCGCCTCGGGCTGCACCACCCGCACCTGCTGCTCCTTCACCCACTGTGACAGCCACACCAGGCCACAGTCACACTCAAACGGGTTCCCACTCAGGTTTCTGCAGGAGAAGGGCAAGTGTGGGGACCAGGTCTGGGGGGAAGGGTGTACACCAGCCCCAGGCCCTGGAGCACCCCGTGACAGCACAGCCTCCCCCTCCCCGACCAAGCTGGCCCTGGGGGACTCCAAGCTGGCCAGCAAACTGCCCCCAGGATCTGGTCTCAAAACTGAGAGGGGACACGGACCAGCTGGGAAGGCAGAAGGGATGCTGGGGGCCTGGGGTCCAAACAGTGAGTGACGCCCACCAAAAGAACCACAACTTACATTTCACTTAAGTTAAATAAATTAGCAAACAGTCCTTCTTCTAATGTGGAAATCTTGTTGTTGCTTATGTCCCTGGAAGAGAGGGGGGATTCGGCAAAGTATGACGGAAGTCCCCGCAGCCAAGCAGCGAGAGGCGGCCAGCCCATTGGAAGTGAGCCCCGCATGCTGGCGTGGCCAGGGGACACTCACAGCTCTGCCAGCGCCGAGAGGTTCGCCAGAAGCCCGACGTCCAGCGCCTGGAGTAGGTTGTGGGAGACGTCTCTAAGGAGCAAGTGGCCATGGGTCAAGGCCAGAGCTCCTAGTGGGCCAGGAGGCCATCCCTGGGCCCACCCTAGACACTGCCAGCACCCCCAAGCTGTGGCCTCCAACCCTTGCACTTCCCCCTGAGGGGTCAGGAGGGGCCTTTCTAATGGAAGACCCAAATGAACACTCATCTAGGGAAACCAAGCCAGGGGAGGCCCGAGGGCCTCAGCCCTCTGTACCCAGAGCAGCCCACCAGGACCAGGGTGGGCAAAGACCCCCCAATCCATCCATGCAGGGCCAAGGCCCTCCCATTCCCTGTCTACAGTCCCATCCTCAGAGCAGAGGACCCTATCATCCCCTGTCCACAGCCCCTAACAAAGCCAAGGCCCCTTAACCCCTGTCCACAGTCACCCCATAGAGCCAGGCCCCCCATCCCTGTCCACAGTCACCCCACAGAGCCAAGCCCCCATCCCCTGTTCACTGTCACCCCATAAAGCCAAGCCCCCCATCCCCTGTCCAAGTCACTTCACAGAGCCAAGGCCCCCCATCCCCTGTCCACAGTCACCCCACAGAGCCAAGCCCCCCATCCCCTGTCCATAGCCCCTCATAGAGCCAAGCCCCACATCCCCTGTCCATAGCCCCCTCATAGAGCCAAGCCCCCCATCGCCTGTCCATAGCCCCCGATAGAGCCAAGCCCCCCATCGCCT
>CAUYQU010009573.1:0-48052 GCA_963574635.1 Cheracebus regulus | reverse complement strand
ACAGGTGTGCACCACCATGCCCAGCTAATTTTTGTATTTTTAGTAGAGACGGGGTTTCACCATGTTGACCAGGATGGTCTCGATCTCTTGACCTCGTGATCCACCCGCCTCGGCCTCCCAAAGTGCTGGGATTATAGGCGTCAGCCACTGCGCCCAGAGCAGAATCATTTTTAATCATTAGTCGTTGACTCTGTTCAAAGAAAGATATATTTAAGAACGAAACCAAAATCACATTATTTTCTTAAATCTAATAGTGCTTTACACCTTGCTTTCATAGCACTTACAACAAATTATTATTCTTTGCATGTATATTTCTTAACATCTGTTTGGTATATGCCACACTAGAGTGTGAATTCCATGATAACAGAAACCTGTTTTATTAATTGTTGTTTATTCAGCAACTTACTCATCTTGTCCATTTAGAGTTTAATATTTGTAGGAGTGATGAATCTATAAGGGCAATCGATTTTTTAATTTTTTTCTGCCTATTTCATTATGATTGTCACTACAACTAATATCCAATTGGAGAGTTCCTGGTAAAAACCTAGTTATGAACAAAATAGCATATTCTGCATGGTCTAGGATTTAAAAGAGAAAGTTTATATATACATAATATATACACCTGCCTTGGTGTAGTGGCTCACGCCTGTAATCCTAACAGTTTGAGAGGCCTTGAGGCAAGGAGTTTGAGACCAGCCTGGCCAACATGATGAAACCCCATCTGTACTAAAAATACACAAAAACTAGCTGGGCATGGTGGTGCACGCCTGTAGTCCCAGCTACTTTGGGAGGCTGAGGCATGAAAATTGCTCGAACCCAGGAGGCGGAGGTTGGGAGGTTGCAGTGAGCCAAGATTGGGCTGCTGTGCTCCAGCCAGCCTGGGTGGCAGAACGAGACTCTGTCTCAGAAATAAATAAATAATTTAAAAATATATACACCTGGCCAGGCATGGTGGCTTACACCTGTAATCCCTGCACTTTGGGAGGCTGAGGTGAGTGGCTCACCTGAGGTCAGGATTTCAAGACGAGCTTGGCCAACATGGTGAAACCCCGTCTCTACTAAAAATACAAAAAATTAGCTGGGTGTGGTGGCAGGCACCTGTAATCCCAGCTACTCAGGAGGCTGAGGAAGGAGAATTGCTTGAACCCAGAAGGCAGAGGTTGCAGTAAGCCAAGATTGTGACATTGTACTCCAGCCTGGGCAACAAGAGCGAAACTCCATCTCAAAAAATAATAATATATATATTTACATATATATATATAATAGCTATGTATCAAATATATATATAAGTGCACCATACATAGTGTGTATATATGTGTGTGTGTATATATATATACACACACACATATATATATATATTAGGTGTATTTCTGAAACGCTTATTTAAAAATCCTATATTATAAGTGAAAAGTCACTTAAAAATCTCAACTTTTGTGACTGGGTTGATTAACGTCAAGTAACTTATATCTGCTGTATAATAAACATAGTGCTCAACAAACTATCCTTTGTTTTCCATATTTTATGACTAAAACTCAGCTCTTTATGGTTGATTTTCCAAATCTTTTGCCTTTTTTCTATAAGCACCCTGCCCATTTTACTACCCAACCAGCCAATCAAGAGATAAAAATGAGGCTGGGCTTAGTGGCTTATGCCTGTAATCTCAGTACTTTGAGAGGTCAAGACAGTGGGATAGCATATGCCCAGGAGTTCAGGGAACTCTACCAAAAAAAAAAAAAAGAGAGAGAGAGAGAGAGAGAGAGAGAGAGGTAAAAATGAAATAGGCATTTAAATGCAGACCAGATGGTTTTTGCTATTCTTTCATTGTTAAGGCAAAATATTTTTTGTTAAAATAAGGTATTGCTACGATTTCTTTTCTAGACTTTTTCTGTTGTTCTAAGATGAATTATTCAGAGTAGTTTAATATTATTTCTGCTGGCTAATGCTATACTTTTTTTTCTTTCTTCATTATAGGTATGCTCCATATAGTGACTATAGCTGTTTCTCTGGATTTGCTATCTGTTGAATTGTAAATGTGAGAAAAAAGGTTATATGTGACTATATACGAAGTCAGCATTTGTATTTTGCATCATTAAATGAAAATAAATAAAAAATGCTTCTGTATTCTTTAAATAAAGCATATTGTGACAACTTGTAGAAAATGTTCATTCTAAGGTACATTAATAGAAGTATTTCATTATGGAAGGTACCAACTGATAACAAGGTCAGTGGTAATTAAGGACATAGATTCAAAAATCAGGATTTACTCTTGTATCACCTTTACTTTTTTTTTTTAATGGTCAAAGGTGATGACATTTTTTTTTTTTAAAGACAGAGCCTTGCTCTGTCACCCAGCGTGGAGTTCAGTGGCATGATATTGGCTCACTGCAACCTCCACCTCCCGAGTTCAAGTGATTCTCCTGCCTCAGCCTCCTGAGTAGCTGGGACTACAGGCACTTGCCACCATGTCCCAGCTAATTTTTGTATTTTTAGTAGAGATGAGGGTTCACCATATTGGCCAGGCTGGTCTCGAACTCCTGACCTTGTTATCCGCCTGCCTTGGCCTCCCAAAGTGCTGGGATTATAGGCATGAGCCACCACACCCCGTCATCACCTTTTAATTTCTGATCTGAACATTTATTTAGTATATTAGAAGGACAGAATTACCTTAATACTCAAAATACATAGGATCACAAAAGATTATTTTCTGTAGAGGAGTCATTTTGGTAAGTTAGAAAGGAAGGATGAATCCTATTACCAGAGTTTTTTCTAACTCTGAATTTGAATCATTTTCATGTGGGGTGACTACTTTTACTCACTATTATGGCAACACAAAATTTGTTGTCTTTTTTGCTAATAGGACTTTAAACCTATGATTTAGCAAACTTTAACTCTTGATTGTTTTTAGGGGGGTTGTTTGTTTGGGGCTTCTTTTTGAGACAGGGGCTTGCTCTCAGGGTTAAGTGATTCTCTCACCTCAGCTTCCTCAGTAGCTGGGACTACAGGGGTGTGCCACCATGCCCAGCTAATTTTTTTTTAGTTTTAGTAGAGACAAGATCTCTCTATGTTACCCAGGCTGGTCTCCAACTCTTGAACTCAAGTGATCTTCCCACCTCAGCCTCCCAAAGTGCTGGGATTACAAACATGAGCCACCTCACCTGGACTCTTGATTTTTAAAAAGAGGGTGGAGGATTAATGGACAATTTTAAATATACATTTGACTTCCTCAGTAGGAGCACCAACCCCTTGAGCAATAAAAAAAAAAAAATCCATGTGTAACTTTCGACTCCCCAAAATCTTAACTATTACCAGATGCCGTGGTGTGTTCCTGTAGTCCCAGCTACTTGGGAACCTGAGGCAGGAGGATCTCTTGAGCTCAGGAGTTCAGGGATATAGTGCACTATGCTGATTGGGCTTCCTCACTAATTTTGATATCCATATGGTGACCTACCAGGAACGGGACCAGCAGGTTGCCTAAGGAGGGGTGAACCCACCCAGATCAGAAACAGCTAGTCAAAACTCCCATGCTAATCAGTAGTGGGATCACGCCTGTGAATAGTCACTACACTCCAGCCTTAGCAAAATAGCAAGATCTCACCTCTTTAGAAAAAAAAAAAAAGTGTGTGTATATATATATATATATAAACCATTGGATCTCATAAATAAAAAATTTAAAAAAAACCCTGTTAATATCCTCGTGTTGACTGGAAAACTTCCCAGTAACATAAACAGTCGATTAACACATATTTTGTATGCTATATGTGTTATATACGGTATTACAATAAAGTAAGTTAGAGAAAAAGTGTTGTTTAAAAAAAAAAATCCTTGAGGGGCCAGGCATGGTGACTCAACCCTGTAATCATAGCACTTTGGGACACTGAGGCAGGCAGATTACTTGAGTTCAGTTCAAGACCAACCTGGGCAACATGGCAAAATCCCATCTCTACAAAAAAAATTAATAGAAAAATTAGTCAGGCATGGTGGCTAATGCCTGTAGTCCCAGCTAACTTGTGAGGCTGAGACGAGAATCTCTTGAGCCTGGGAAGCAGAGGTTGCACTGAGCCAAGAAACCACTGCACTCCTTAAGTAAAACATGTAATTACTATTCATTAAGTGGAAATGGATCATCATAAAGGTCTTCATCCTCATCATCTTCACATTCAGTAGGCTGAGGAGGAAGAGGAAGAGTTGGTCTTTCTGTCTTGGGTGGAAGAGGGAGAAGAAAATTCTGTTTAAGTGGATCCATGCATAAGTGGACCCATGCAGTTCACAGTCATGTTGTTCAAGGGCGAACTGTACTTCATTTCACCCTCAGGAAAGCCTTTTTCCCTTTTTTTGAGACTGGATCTCCTCTCGCCCAGGCTGGAGTGTAGTGATAACGATCACAGTTCACTGCCGCCTGGATCACCTGGGCTCAAGTGATCCTCTCATCTCAGCCTCCCAGGGAGCTGGGACTACAGGCCTGTGCCACCAGATCTAGCTAATTTTTTTAAGTTTTTGGTAGAAATGGGGTCTTGCTATGATGCCCAGACTGGTCTCAAACTTTGGGGCTCAAGCAATCTGCCTGCCTTCATTAATTTGTAATGTCCACATTTATCCTGAATTATGTAGTTGGGCCCAACGTAATCACAAGGTCCCTGTAAGTGGGAGAGGGAGCACAACAATGTATCACAGTGATGTGATGTGAAAGTCGTCTTTACCATTGCTTCTTTGAAGATGAAGCTAACAGCCAAGGTATCTCAAGAAAACAAATTCCCACTAGAGGCTACAAAAGGAACACAACCCTGCTAGCACCTTGACTTTAGCCCACCTGTCAGATTTCTCACCTCCAAAACTATAAGATAACACGTTTGTGTTGTTACAATAAATAAGTTTTGTTATAGCAACAATGTGAAGCTAATATGATTTGTCACATAGTAACAGAGTAAGAGTTCAAATACCAACTCTGAATTCAGGGCTCTTTTCACTAAAACACTTAAAAATTCACATCTCTAAAGGGAATAGAAAACTAAGACACTTGAAATTTTGGAAACTTAGAGCCTTAGTTGGTGGAAATAAAGTACACCTTAATAAACAGAACTTAGTGTACAATGGGCTTTGAGAATATAGCTACCTGTGTTGTGTGGACCCTCCTCTTTTTTTTTTTTTTTTCTTTTCCTTGTCTTGGCACAACTGAGGATGGACCTTCCTCTTGATTATGCTCCCTTTAACTCCAGGGAGCCATTCATGGAAGACCAGGGCAATCCAAAACAACCTTCCAATGATGGAAATGTCCTGTCTGTGCTGTCCAGTACAGTAGCCACTAGCCCCTTGTGGCTATTAAGCATTTGGAATGTGATTAGTGTGACTGAATTATTAGTATTATTTAATTGTAGTGGTTTTTGTTTTTGTTTTATTGTTATTGTTGTTGAGGCAGAGTCTCGCTCTGTCGCCGAGGCTGGAGGGCGATGGTATGATCTTGGGTAACTGCATCGTGCATCTCCTACATTCAAGCAATTCTCCTATCTCAGCTTCCCGAATAGCTGGAATTATAAGTGGCCACCACCATGCCCAGCTAATTTTTTGCATTTTTAGTAGAGACAGGGTTTCACCACATTGACCAGGCTGGTCTCGAACTCCTGATCTTAGGTGTTCTGCCCACCTCGGCCACCCAAAGTGCTGGGGTTACAGGCATGAGCCACTGCACCTGGCCTTAATTAATTTTAAATATATATTTGTTATTACATCTAGGAAAAAAAGGTTTTGTAGGGACAATGTCTCACTATCTTGCCCAGGCTGGTTCTCACACTCCTGGGATCAAGCAGTCCTCCCGCCTCAGCCTCCCAAAGTGCTGGATGAACAGACGTGAGCCACTGCCCCCGGCCTAACTTTAATTAATTTTAATAGCTAGATGGGGCTGATGGCTGCTGTAATGAACAGCACCACCTAGTGTTGTGCCACACAGCAGTCCTGGTAAAAATGCTTCCTGAATTAAATAATTGAAACCTAACTCAAACTATGTTTAAAAAAAAACCAAAAACTGTGAGTATAGACAACTCACCCCAAGAATAATTGAAGCCTGGGACCCAAATGTCATTAAGACTCTTGCTCTTGACTCAGCTACCTGTGCATCTGCCTTATCTTTTTGGCACATGGACCTTCTCTTCCTCAATCCACATTGTAAAGAGACAGCCACAGCAAATGTTTCCTGAGTTACTTCTCAGTTCAAGAAAGTAGCTGGACTGAGCAAGAATCATTCTGATTCTAAAATCCACAAAGGAATTTAGAGTTACCTCTGGTCAAGGGATGATTCTTTCAGTAATAAAAGAGTTTCCAGGCTGGGCACGGTTGCTCACACCTATAATCTCAGCACTTTGGGAAGCCAACGTGAGTGGATCACAAGGTCAGGAGATCAAGACCATCCTAGTTAAGACAGTGAAACCCCATCTCTACTAAAAATAAAAATTAGCCAGGCTTGGTGGCGCACCTGTAGTCCCAGCTACTCAGGAGGCTGATGGAGGAGAATCGCGTGAACCTGGGAGGCAGATTGCTCCACTGCACTCCAGCCTGGCAACAGAGCGAGACTCCATCTCGAAAAAAAAGAAAGTTTCCAAAAAAGGAAGATGGAGATAAAGTCATGTGTCAAGTATAGTCAGTTTAATAGATCAAAATTGGGTAAACCTTTCTTCAGATTTAATGTGTCTATGAGGTAGTCACACTTAAATTGCCTTGGAAAAAACAGGCTGTGAGTAAACTAAGTTTCTGATATAAGAAGTTGTAGATTAAATTGTTTCCCCCAAAAAAGGTATGTTAAGATCCCAACTCTGAGGTTGGGCATAGTGGCTCATGCCCATAATCCAGCACTTTTGGAGACTGAAGCAGGCAGTTACCTGAGGTCCAAAGATCAAGACCAGCCTGACAAACATGGAGAAACCCTGTCTCTACTAAAAAGACAAAATTAGCCTGGCGTGGTGGCACATGCCTATAATCCCAGCTACTGGGGAGGCTGAGGCAGGAAGATTGCTTGAACCCAGGAGGTGGAGGTTGTGGTGAACTGAGATAATACCATTACACTCCAGCCTGGGCAACAAGAGCAAAACTCCATCTCCAAAAAAAAAAGATCCTAACCCCCAGTACCTCAAAAAGTGAACTTAATTGAAAATAGAGTCATTGCAGATGTAATCAGTTAAGATGAGTTCATGCTAGAGTGGGCCCTTAATCCATCATGACTAGTTTATTTAAAAGAAACACATAAGGAGAAGATGGTCATGTGATGACAGAGGCAGAGATTGGATGAATCTACGACCAAGGATTGCCAGCAAATAGCAGAAGCTAGAAAAGGCAAAGAAGGATTCTCCGTTCTTAAAAATCACAAGATCTACAAGTTTGGAAATGGAAACTATTTCTTTTAAAGGGTTATGGCTTACATGGTGGCCATCCTGCAGGCTGGGAAGTACAGCCTCTAGCAGAGTCGAGACAGGCACTTTGGAGGAGAAGGGATTGAGGTAGAGCTTTATGAACAATTGGCTAAGCACTGATATTCAATAGGTTACAGGAGGAGCTATGAATATTCACAAAGGTAGTTGTTTTAGTCTGTTCTCACATTGCTATAAAGAGCTACCTGTTGGCCGGTTGTGGTGGCTCACACCTGTAATCCTAGCACTTTAGGGGGCTGACACGGGCAGATCACCTGAGTTTGGGAGTTTGAGACCAGCCTCAACAACATGGTGAAACCCCATCTCTACGAAAAATACAAAATTAGCCAAGTATCATGGTATATGCCTGTAGTCTCAGCTACTCAGGAGGCTGAGGCAGGAGAATGGCTTGAACCTGGGAGGCAGAGGTTGCAGTGAGCCGAGATCACGCCATTGCACTCCAACCTGGGCAACACAGCAAAACTCTGTCACCAAAAAAAAAAAAAAAAAAAAAAAAAGCTACCTGTGACTGGGTGATTTATAAAGAAAAGAGGTTTAATCTGCTCATAGTTCTGCAGGCTGTACATGATTCTGCTTCGGGAGAGGCCTCAAGAAACTTAACAATTACAGTGGAAGGCGAAGGGGAAACAAGCAGTTCTTCACATGACCAACAGGAGAGAGAGAGAGAGAGTGAGTGAAGGGAAAGGTGCTACAGGCTTTCAAACATCCAGATCTTGTGAGAACTCACTATCATGAGAACAGCAAGGGGGAAACCCACCCCCATGATACAATCACCTCCCACAGGTCCCTTCCCCAACATTGGAGATTACAGTTCAACTTGAGATTTGGGTGGGGACCCAGGGCCAAATGATATCAGTAGTCCTGATGCATGCATATTGACCACACATACATGTAACATACAACTTACATTCACTTTGGAGTGGAGACTTAACATTTAAATGTATTATAATTAGGCCCTATGTGTCAAAAGATCTTTTTAGGATATAAAGGCACTGAAGTGCTCAGCATCTGTAAACAGGCCAGACCCAGTCCTTGGTAGGTGCGTTTTTTTTCCCTAAAGAAATTTGGCCTTGCAGTGCAGTGGTACAATCAGCTTACTGCATCCTTGAACTCCTGGGGTCAAGGGATTCTACTACAGGTGGGTGCTACCACACCCTGCCAATTTTCTTTTTCTTTTCTTTCTTTTTTTTTTTTTTGGATAGAGTCTTGCTCCGATGCCTAGGCTGGGGTGCAATGGGAGGATCTCGGCTCACTGCAATCTCCACCTCCCGGGTTCAGGCAATTCCCCTGCCTCAGCCTCCCAAATAGCTGGGACTACAGGCACACACCACCACACCTGGCTAATTTTTTGTATTTTAGAAGAGACAGGATTTCACCATGTTGGCTAGGATGGTCTCGATCTCCTGACCTTGTGATCCGCCTGCCTCAGCCTCCCAAAGTGCTGGGATTACAGGCATGAGCCACCGCGCCAGCCTGGTGGTTTTATCAGGAGAAAGTTATTGAAATCAGTCTCTCGTCCAATCAAAGCTGTAGTTATGGCTTGTGTAACAGGTGGTCAGTTAGTGTCTGGTGATGAGCTACAACTGTTTTAATATTCCTTATCTGGAGACCAGTGCTTGTTTGGCTGCTAGAGAAAAAAAAAAAAAAACAAAAAACACCTTATAGCAGTTAGAACATAGCTTATTCTTTTAGGTGCAGGCATGAGTGACTTAACCCTTGCCTAGCATGACCCTAACTCCTGTTTATAATTTGGTATCTTATTGCCACAAAGAGTCTATTCCATCAGTTTTACGATCTCTATTTTAACATTTATGCTGGCCAGTTACTGTATCTAAAGTGCAAAAGGGAGTGGATATAACGAGGGATATCTGACCTCCCATCCTGTCATGGCCGGGAACTCAGTTTTTAAGATTTTTCTGGGGTCCCCTTGGCCAAGAGGAGCTCTGTTCAGTTGGCAGGGAGCTCAGGATTTTATTTTTAGTTTACATCCCTTATAGGTTTCAGAGAGGGAATGGCCCTGCCAACATCTTCATTTCTGACTTCTACACTCCAGAAAACTGTTAGTGAATAAATTGTTTCAAGTTTGTATCCTTGGGAAAATATTACAGAAGTGTTAGGGAATCTGATGTTTATTTTGCTATGGAAGAGATAGTTAATAGATGGGGAGAGTACTGAGTGACTTTCAAGAATAGTCTGAGAAATGGCCATCTTGAATATCTTTTCTCCTTCAGTTTAAGAAGTTTAAGCCATGAAAAAGATGCTTATCAGGACTTTCTTAACTGCTTGCCAATTTGTCCTAATTACTCCTCTAAATTGTTTCAGTTTGTGTCAGTATTCATCTCTCAACTGTATAGAAAATAGCCTAAGAATTGAGTGCTCAGAAAAATGGAGCTGATTTTTTCTGTGAAATCTAGGAAACCACTCAGACTTTGACAATTTATTTTAGTTATATAGCACTTAAGCCTTGAGAGTATAATTAATGTAATGTTTTCAAGACTAATATAATCTTCGTTAATAATCACAGTTAGATGGAGGTCATCTAAGGTAAGCCGTTATCTCTCACCCTAAATTCTTGCTTTTCCAACAAAATGAAGAAAAATTTCAGGATGTGCTCAAGGGCAGCATTATGAACAGTATGACTAATAGGAAACTATTGGCTGAGCCTTACAGAGTCATCCATAGCAAAGATCCATTAAATTTATCTGGGGTTTGGAAGAAACAGCTTGCTATGGAGTGAATTTAACAACTCAAGGGTGTGTCCTCTCTTGGAAAATGTTTCCTCAAGATTTGAAAAGAATTTGCCATCCAAATGGAAAGCCACAGGAGCAAATGAGTAGATAGAAATTTTCTTCAACTTGAAAGGCACGAGCTTCTTTTTTTTTTTTTTAATTTATTTCTTTTTTTAAAAAAGATGGGGTTTCACTATGATGGCCAGGCTGGTCTTGAACTCCTGACCTCAGGTGATCCACCCACCTCGGCCTCCCAAAGTGCTAGGATTACAGGTGTGAGCCACCGCGCCTGGCTGAAAGGCATGAGCTTTTAACTAAAGAAAAAAATCTAGAGAAGTGGCACTATTTATCTCATAGTTCTTTTATATCCCAGCTGGTATGGCCACGTTCAACCTAGAGAGTGTGATAAGCTCCCCCTGGACCTTACCATCTGATAAGAAAGGGTGAGATACAATGAATCTTGACATGTGCTACACTGAAAGGCAGCAGAGGGTATCAGGAGAGGCTTGAGCTTCACCTTAGGCTGGAAGTCAGAATCTAGCACTGCCTCCTCCAATTTGCTGAGCACATTTCATATCCTTTTTATTGCTTTGCTTTATTTTTTACATTTCATATCTAATGTGCCTCCTTTTTTTCAGAAAAGAAACAGATTTTATTATTATTTTTGAGACAGAGTCTTGCTCTGTTGCCCTGGCTGGAGTACAGTGATGCGATCTTGGCTCACTGCAACCCTCACCTTCTGGGTTCAAGCAATTCTCATGCCTCAGCCTCTGGAATAGCTGGGACTACAGGCATGCACCATGAAAACTGGCTAATTTTTGTGTTTTTAGTAGAGGCAGGATTTCACCATGTTGGCCAGGACGATCTCCAACTCCTGATCTCAAGTGATCCACCCGCCTGTGCCTCCCAAAGTGCTGGGATTACAGGTATGAGCCACCACGCCTGGCCTTTTTGAGAAACACAGTGTTACTCTGTCATCCAGGCTGGAATGCAGTGGCTCTATCATAGCTCACTGCAACCTCGAAATCCTGGGCTCAAGCAATCTTCCCACCTCAGCCTCCAGAGTGGCAGAGACTACAGGCGCGTGCCACCATACCTGGATAATTAAATGTTTTTTGGTTTTTTTTGTAGAGATGGGATTTCACTATGTTGTCCATGCTGGTCTTGAACTCCTGGGCTCAAGCCATCTTCCCGCCTCAGCCTTCCAAAGTGTTGGGATTACAGGCATGAACCACCATGCGCAGTACCTAATGTGCTTTAAAGGTTTCATCTACCCTATGAATAAAGAATTATTCACATTTTAGTCAGTCCAGCAAATCAGATCAGGTATATGATTTCCAGATGCATACCCTTAACCACAATATTATACTACGTCAATTTTTTTCATATGTAATATAGGGATAATCAGTATTCCATTCACTCTTAAGAACTGCTAAGTAGCCAGGTATAGTGGCTCACACCTGTAATTTCAGCACTTTGAGAGGCCAAGGCTGGCACACCATGAGATCAGGAGATCGAGACCATCCTGACTAACACAGTGAAACCCCATCTCTACTAAAAATACAAAAAATTAGCTGGGTGTGGTGGCATGGTGCCTGTAATCCCAGCTACTTGGGAGGCTGAGGTAGGAGAATCGCTCGAACCCAGGAGGCAGAGGTTGCGGTGAGCCGAGGTTGCACCACTGCACTCCAGCCTGGGTGACAGAGTGAGACTCTGTCTCAAAAAAAAAAAAAAAAAAGAAAAAGAAAAAAATTGGTAAAGAGATGTGATAATGCTTTGGGAAAAGTTTTTACAGCCCTGTATACATGTATGTTATTTTCACATTAAACCAATTTGATTTTGGCCAAAGCCCTTATTACATTTATTATTTATATCTGATGAGAGATGTATTTGTGATGATTAACCTCATTAATGACAGGCTTGCCAGCTAGACCTGAGAAAAGATGTTGGTTCCATGTCTCTTTAACCTGAAACTATAACCTCTGTGATAGCAGAAACCTGATTTTGCTCATTGTAGAAGCTCCAAAACAGTGCCTAGCACATAACAGATATTGATGTATATTTGTGAGATAAATTATAATGAATCTCCATCATCTATCACTGTTTCTGTCCTTTTTGTTTGAGACTGTATCTTGCTGTGTCGCTCAGGCTGGAGTGCGATGGCACAATCTCCACTTATTGCAGCCTAGACTTCTGGGACTCAAGTGATCTTTCCCCCTCAGCCTCCCAAGTACTGGAACCACAGGCGTGCACTTCCATGCCTGGCTAATTTTTGTTATTTTTGCCAGATTGAGACAATCAGAGACAAGATTTTGCCATGTTGGCCAGGGTGATCTGAAACTCCTGGGCTTAAGCAATCCTCCTGCCTCCACCTACCAAAGTGCTGGGATTACAGGTGTGAGCCACTGTGCGTGGCATTTTTTTTGAGACAGGGTCTCGCTCTGTTGCCCAGGTTGGAGTACAGTGGCACAATCTTGGCTCGCTGCAACCTCCACCTCCCAGGTTCAAGTGATTCTCCTGCCTCAGCCTCCCTAGTACCTAGAATTACGGGTGCCCACCAGCATGCCTGGATAATTTTTTTTGTATTTTTAGTAGAAATGGGGTTTCACTATGTTGGCCAGGCTGGTCTCAAACTCCTGACCTCAGGTGATCTGCCCACCTCAGCTTCCCAAAGTGCTGGGATTACAGGTGTGTTTTGTCCGGCCTCTTTGTAAACATTTTAAGATTCTTACATAGTTTGACTGAGGTTGGGTGGCTGCTATGGAACCTGAGGGTGATCCAGAAGACCTCAGACTATACCAGGCCCAGAGTCTACAACTGAATTCTGAAGGAATGTCTAAAACAATGTTTTGGGAGCCATCACCATTTACAAGTGTTTACTCAGAATACTTTTTTAACCCTGCTTTAGAATGTAATGCTTATAACATATTAAATAACAATATGATGCATCCATTCATTCATTTAAGTACATTTACTGCCTTTGACTATTTTCTGTCCATGGCAACCAAGTAAAAATTCAGTCCTAAGTGCACCAAAAAAAGAATGAGCCATAGGTAGACAGATGTAGTGTGATTGTCAATTTGTCCTAGCTGCTAGTAGTTCATTAAACATTCTACATCAGCAGTGGGATAGCTAATCGTTAGTTGCCAGAGGATGTGTACTTGATGCTGGTCAAATGTAGCAAACATGCAAATAATCTGTGTTTTGCTATTTCCAGGACTACTGACTTCTTGGTGAAGGGTCTAGCCTTTCACTAAGGGCTAGACCCTTCTAGGTATCTAGTCCCTTCTTGTGCTGCTTGGAAGTCTAAACTTGACCCTTCATTAACTACAGATTACTTCATTGCCCTTGTTAAGTGGTAATCACTAGGGATAGTTAACTCTCTGAGTATCAAAAAATCAATCGGATCATTGGCTTGTATTCTTCATATGAGAATATGTTAAATATAATTATAATTGGGTTCAGGACTATAACTTCTGAGAAATGTTTGTTTACATAGCAAATGAACAAATATTGTGCCTGTTACATGTCAACAGAACTTTAAGCTAGAAGTATTATGTTCATGTCCTTTTTGTTTTTTTAATTCTTGACCACCAGTAAAATCTTGGACATTCTCACCTACCACCTGGTAGTGTCTTTTGCTAAAGGGAGTAATTGCCACCTCCCTCAGGGGGTTGCTGTGAAAATTAAAAGAGATAGTAGACATGAAAATGCTGTATAATCTGTCAAGTGCCAAACACACAAAAGGGATTATTATAGTAGGAAATGGCGTCTTCCAAAGAGTAATCATTCAGACAATGTTATAAACGTGATAATTTATTCGTTTCCATATTCAACCCATGACAAGTTTTTGAAGCCACGATGAGGCAGAAGAAACTCATAATTTAGAATTTTCAGTTGATGTGGTTTTTTTGTTTGTTTGTTTTGAGACAGGGTCTCACTCTGTCATCCAGGCTTGAGTGACAAGCCATTTCGGCTTGCTGTAACCTCTGCCTCCCTGATTCAAGTGATTCTTCTGCCCCAGCCTCCCTAGTAGCTGGGACTACAGGCACGCATTACCATGACTGGCTAATTTTGACATTTTTAGTAGAGAAGGGATATCACCATGTTGCCCAGGCTGGTCTTCAACTCTTGACCTCAAGTGATTCGCCTGCCTCAGCCTCCCAGAGTGCTGGGATTATAGACGTGAGCTGCTGTGCACGGCCGTTATGTGGAAATATTAATTTTACATCCCATAGAGGAATATACAGTGTTTTTGTAGTTTATATTTTAAAGTCATTGCAACAGTGAATGTCTAGAAATTCAACCACTGTCTGGAGATTTTCTTACGATTCTGAGCTTCTCCCAGTGTGTTAATGGAAGGCTGAGGCTACCCCTTTGCTCTTTACTATTTTTTTTTAAGCATCTGCTGAATTTATTCAGCATAACCACAGGCATTATCTTTATGCTTTCACACACAGACAGACACAAACACAGATACAGCACAATATCCATATTTAGCCCAAATGCATTCCTTTTGAAGTTCATTTATTTGTCTTCATATGCCACAGCCCATCATTTAAATAATGGATTTTTTTTCCTTTTTTTTTTGAGGCAGAGTCCGGCTCTGTCGCCTAGGCTGGAGTGCAGTGGCACAATCTCAGCTCACTGCAACTTCCGCTCCTGGGTTTAAGCGATTCTCCTGCCCCAGCCTCCCGATCGCTTGGATTATAGGCGGCCACCACCACACCCGGCTAGTTTTTGTATTTTTAGTAGAGATGAGGTTTCATCGTGTTGGCCAGGCTGGGCTTGAACTCTTGACCTCGTGATCAAAGTGCTGGGATTACAGGCGATATTTTCAATGCCAATTCCTTCATTGACTTTCTCAGTATCTTCTGCAGACATCTTCATGACTCCAACACGTGGAGCATGCTGTTCTCCTTCTGCCATGAGAGCAACAATGGCATCTGCTGCAGCAGGGTAAAGCTTAGCTCCAGGAGAAGTTAAGCCATTGAGTACAAATTTGATGGCTCCTTTATCAACGTGCTGGTGTGGCAGGATAAAAGGATATTTGTGAAGTAACCTTAGGGTTGGATAAAAAGGCCATTCTCTTTGTCTAAAAAATAGTAATTCTCCGTTTACTGTAAGAATTTCTATATGTTCATGGCATCGGACTATTTTGACAGGATCTTTCTTAGGCATGATCTGATTAAGCCATGGTTCAATACCTGGAAATTGCTCTATCAATTGATTCTTAATACCCTTAATAACCAAGTTTTTCAACTGGATGCAGTTGGACACATTTTCTTTTTAATCAAATTCTTTTCTTTTTAATCAAATTTCTTGAATATGATCCAAGGTGAAGGAGGCGACGATAGAGAAGGGCCCGGAATGGGAAAGAAATTGAATTTGCAAGGGTCCGGCAGATCCCCTTTCACCGGGAAGGCAGGCACCGTTAGTGGAAGCTGTAGTCGTTATCCGGACCGCTCTTTACATTGTAAAAAACTTCCCACTATCCTTCTCTCTCCTCGGAAAGCGAACGGAGCGAATAAGATAAAGAAGTTTGGATTACATCCAGTATGATAAAGTGTGTCCTTCACTTAATCTCGAGCGATTCCCAAAACATTTCCAGCCTACTGTGAGGAGTTACATTCACTGGTACACAATGAGTCAGGCAGGCGACGGCGACTTCTAGGTCCCCCATCCCCTTTCTGAGAGACCTCAGGGAAGGCAGCAGAGTTGGAGATGGGTTTGGGGAGGATGGTGAGGACTACAAAGGTCTCCCCACCTCCCGGGGACCGCGGGGGCGGGGCTGGCTGAAGGTCGACGTGCCTTCTCCGGGCGGGGCGCTGCCAGGCTCTCAGCCTCTCTGTGGAAGGGCAGCCTGCGCCTGGGTACCGAGGCTGCTGCGCCGCGGACGGCGGGCGCAATGTATCTCCGCAGGGCGGTCTCCAAGACCCTGGCGCTGCCGCTGAGGGCGTCCCCCAACCCCGCGCCGCTCGGGAAGGACGGTGAGTAAGGACGTCTAGCCCGAAGGGGAGGACTGGCGTCTCGGGTGCAGATTTCGCCTGCGCCCGGGTACTGGCCGGCACCCAGTTGGCCAAACCCGACCCGGAGCAGCAGAAGCCTGGATTGGAGGTCGAGGATAACGGGGGAGAGTCCCGGGAAGACGTCCCGAAGTAGGGAACTTTTCCAACGTGTCGCTGAGTCCAGACTATCTGGGTTCGCATCCTGATCTTGGACAAATGGCTTTACCTGTTTTCCCATGTAAAATGAAGGTGATAATGGTTTTGCGTTTAAATGAGTTAATGTATGGTTAAAACACTTAAAACTTACCTGACTGACATAGTCGTAGCTTACCACTTTTATTGTTAGAGGCCCCATTCGCTCTCCAATCTCTTGAGGAAGCAGAGGAAGGGTGGGAAAGTGGGCACCGATCAGCAAGCTGGCCCCGGCAAGCGCTGGGAGGCCGAGGCAGTGCCGGCTCAGTGGACGCTGGACGAATGCTCGTGGGGTAAATAAACCTAACCCTTGGCCAGGTCTCAGCAGCCTGAACCCCGCGAGCGCCTGACTCTGAGATCCGCACCCAAAAAGAAGCGGCCTTCGTGGCATTTCCTTTGAGGTTGCAGGTCGTCCTGCAGCTGCTTGGCTCTGTCATCCAAATATCGACACCTTTGGATCTGGGGATGCGCGGGAAAAAGCAGCATGCTCAGAAATTAACTAAAAGGGGAGTTCCAGTGTGGACTGGAAGCTGATTAAATAAAAATGGACGTATGGGAAAGCGCCTCGTATAATGTCTGGAATACAGCTGGTGCTTAATAGGTGTGAGCAAGGAAGATCGTTTTTCTTCCCAGCAGCCTGCAGCTCTAGGACCAGGCTTGCGCTCCCGGGCGGTTATGCCCCAGCCGCTCTTCCCTAGTCCCCGTCTTCCCCTCCGGATTGGGGGACGGCTCTTAGACACATATTGAAGCGTTCTTCATGCTCTCTTCACTTCGCCTCATTTTCTGAGGCTTTCGAGCCCAGAGGGTGGATTCCAGCGGGAGAGAAAGGCGCGCGCGGAAAATTCCATGGGCCGATGTTTTTTCACACTGATGAGGCCTCTGTTGGTGGTGGTGGGAGGGAAGAAGGGAGGTCTGATCGACTCGTTTTAGCTTCCTTCTAAAATGCTGGTGGCAGGAAGTTGCCCCTCAAGTATCAGAAATAAGACTTCACTTTCCTAGATCTTTATTGTCTTTATTTTTCTAGACCTGTATACCAAATAACATAGAGCTTTTAAATATATGTGTTGATGAAATAGGGAGAAGCCATTTATTTTAAACTTCTGAAGATAACGGGGCTGTTCTGATGGGAATGGGGACAAAGATTAGTTCTCTGACCGTGGCCTTTCGCTTTATCCGTCTGCCTGCATCCCCCACCGACATCACGCGTGCGTGCACGTGCGCACACACACGCACTTCTTTTTGTAGCTGAACAAATTTGAAAGACTTTTCTTCCCAGTTTGGGGTAAAATAGAAGTAGTTTAAAAATTTTAAATACGTATCTAGCAATGCTGCTTGTAGAAATACTGGTCTTTCTCTAATTTTCATCTAACTACTATTTCTCCAGCACTTAAAATGTATTTAAGAAATATTATTGACTGGAAACAAATTTGTCTTCAGTCGTGGACTTTAACCTTTTGTCGATATTTTCTACTTTGATGAAAAATAATTTTTTTTCAGTTTCAGTGAAGGAAAATAACTGTCTCATCACATTTTGTTGTCTCCTTTTTTGCTTTTAAAAGGGCAATTTTTTTATTCTCTCCTTGTCCAGGCTGGAGTGCAATGGTGTGAGCTCGGCTCACCGCAACCTCCGCCTCCCAGGTTCAAGCGATTCTCCTGCCTCAGCCTCCCGAGTTGCTGGGATTACAGGCGTGTGCCACCACGCCCGGCTAATTTTGTATTTTTGGTAGAGACGGGGATTCTCCGTATTGGTCAGGCTGGTCTCCAACTTCCGACCTCGGGTGATCTACCCGCCTCAGCCTCCTATAGTGCTGAGGTTACAGGCAGTGAGCCACCATACCCGTCATTAAAAGGATAACTTTTTAATGAATAAACAATTTAGGTGTATAACAGATAAATGGGGAAAAATAGATAAAATAGAAAATGAATTCACCTGTAATTCTACCACTCAATGAACACAACTAATTGCATTTTAGTATGTTTAGTTTTCCAGACCTTTCATTTCTCATTCCTTCCTTATGCACATTATTTTCACAAATCTGGGATAGTACTATACAGAGTATTTTGCTATGACTTTTCACCTAATACATTGTAAATATTTTCTCATTGTAAGTAAATATTGTTCTGCAAAAGTTATGTCTATTTGTTTCACATTGTATGAATCTGCTAAAATTTGTCTAATTAATCCTTAATGAAAATTTCTCATTTCATTGTCTTTTTAAATAACTTGTCCATCATTGTATTTGTATTCAAGTCTACTTAAATCTCTAATTTTAATTCTTTCATTTAAAAAATATTTCTGATATTTTTGTCTGTTTGAGAAATATGAAGGCTATATATTCCCTATTTGATCATAGATGTAATTTTAAGCTAACAGAAGTCCCACCACAAGTCAAGGCCATAACCTCTTCTCATAACCTTTTGGGCACATTTGAAGGAGAACAACTTTTTACAAGAAATGGTCATTTATAGCCAAACTAAGAACATAAACAGAGATCGTTGTGATTTTGCTACTGTGAAGGTTTGCAAGCAGTGCAAATGTCTCAAGATTTTCCCTGTGCAAATCATAATCTTCCACTAGTCCGTGCACCCCTACACTTTATGTTCAGCCCATCAAACTACAGGTTGGACATGCTTAATCTGAAAAACTGAAATCCGAAATGCTCCAAAATTAGATACAATTTGAGCACTGACATGATGTCACAAGTAGAAAATTCCACAAAGGACTTAACACAAACTTTGTTTCATGCACAAAATTATTCAAAATATTGTATAAAATTACCTTCAGTCTACACATGTAAAGTGTATATGAAACATACATTAATTTTGTGTTTAGACTTGTGTTCTATTCCCAAGATATTTCATTATGTGTATCACATATTCCGAAATAAAAAATATCCAAAACCCGAAACACTTCTGGTCCCAAGCATTTTATTTTATTTTAATTATTTTTTTTTGAGACATTCTGTTGCCCAGGCTGGAGTGCAGTGGTATAATCACAGCTCACCGCAGGGCTCAAGTGATCCTCCTGCCTTGGCCTCCCAAGGTAGCTGTGACTACAGGCATATACCACCACTCCCAGCTAATATAAAAAATTTCTGTAGAGATGGGGGTCACTACGTTGCCCAGGCTGGTCTTGAAATCCTCCGCTCAGGCGAGCCTCCCATCTCTACCTCCCAAAATGTTGGGATTACAGGCGTGAACCACCACACCCACCCCTAGCATTTTAGATAAGGGGTATTCAACCTGTACTTTGCACCTTCTAGGTCACGAAACTCTCTTGCTTTTACACATTACATCTTCTGCCTCCAGTGCCGTTCCTCCTTCCCTTATTTATCTGACAAACTTATTTTCCTTCAAAACTCAGGTCTCTTCTATTATGGCAGCTACCTTGGCCAATTAGCTGAGTTTTTTCTCTGCATATAGCTTGGCTTAACACTTACTACATTCGTCATACTGCATCACAATTATTTGTCTGTATGCTCATACCCTCCTTCTAGACTGTGAATGGCTTGGGGCGAGGAACCTTGTCTGTCTTGTTCACGGTTGTATTCTTAATGCTTCTAACAATTCCAAATACATAGTAGATGCTCAGCTGTGTTAGTTGAAAGAATACATAGATGTCTCTACATCTTTAAAATAAAGAATTTGAGTTGTATATACTTTAAGCTCCTTCCAACTTTGAGTTTATTGTAAAAATTTCAATTCCAGGGCATTATGGGATATACAAATTTTAGGACTACAAAACAAATATATTTAAATATAATAATATAGTACTTTTATATGTTTCTATTAGTTCATACAGAATCGTACTTCTATTTCAGATACAACGTGATTGCAACACTTGGCTTAAAAACCTTTTATCTGCCCATTTTTGCTTTATAAGAGAAAAATTGAGATTTCTTCCTATATCTACATTTGTATTATAGAGTCATAGAAATATGTTGAATTTCAACACAAATGCTTGATTTAACATATAAATACTAATTTTATTACATTTTAGGTATAAACATAATTCATTTTTTAAAAAATAATTTTTTAAAAATAATCATTTCTTCAAAAATAATCATTTTCATTGAATTCTGTAGTGGAGTATATGGATTTTTCTTGCTAATGTGCACTTCATTTGGCTGTTAAAATTGTTTAGTGCTTTTGTCATTTCTCCTTACCCACACCTGCACCCCTCCCAAGAAGGCATGATGCGCAGCATTAAGATGACAGGTTTCATGAGTGTTTATCAAATTAGAGTGGGAGAATGTCAAGTGGAATTATTACCCAGTCTTGTAATACTGTATTCCCTTAAGCTAAAATCACTTGATGTTAATAGATTCTAGGTTCACTGAAGAGAAAAAATTTAAAAGATATAATTATTTAAAATAGTTTTGCTTAAGTAGTGAAGCTAACTGTGTTTAAACGTTGTTTTCCTAGCATCTCTGCGCCGGATGTCATCTATCAGATTCCCTGGATCATCTGGATCAAATATGATTTATTATCTGGTTGTAGGCGTCACAGTCAGTGCTGGTGGATATTATGTAAGTGATTATATAACAGCAGTGCTCAAGAATTCATGTATTTTACAACTCGTGGTAAAGCTCAAAGCAATGTCAGTATCAGGACATGGGATTAATTAAATGTAAAACAGAGCAATAGATTTAAGTGTCATTAAGCGTACACATATGAAAAATACCTTGTAATCATTAGAAATTCAGAGTTTTCATAAGAATATATTAACTAAGGGCCGGATGTGGTGGCTCATGCCTGTAATCCAAGCACTTTGGAGGCCAAGGCGGGCGGATCACCTGAGGTCGGGAGTTCAAGACCAGCCTGACTAACATGGTGAAACCCCGTCTTTAAAAAAAAAAAAAAAAAAGAATATATTAACTAGACTATTATGAAGATTTTCTTCTTTATTTTTTTAATTTCATTTCATTTTAATCTCAGCTTTCTAAATTATGAAGAATTTTGTATGTGTAAATTCAACATTTCTTAATACCATTAATATGGGTGACTTTTAGTAAAACAATTTTATTATAAATGCTAATAATGAGAGCTGATACTTGAGTGTTTATCATATGCCAGACTCCTGGATCATTTAATAATTACAACAATTCTATCAGATAGGCACTATTATTAACATATTAAAAGAACTATTTTGAAAGATTAACTTAAAAATTAATATAGGGGCTGGGCTCAGTGGCTCACACCTGTAATCCCAGCACTTTGGGAGGCTGAGGCAGGTGGATCACCTGAGGTAAGGCATTCGAAACCAGCCTAGCCAACATGGTGAAACCCCATCTCTACTAAAAATACAAAAACATTAGCTAGGCATGCTTGCACAAGGCTGTAATCCCAGCTACTCGGGAGGCTGAGGCAGGAGAATCGCTTGAATCTGAGAGGCTGAGATTGCAGCAAACTGAGATTGCACCATGGCACTCCAGGCCTGAGTGACAGAGTGAGATTCTGTCTCAAAAAATAATAATAATATAACTATTTTAAAAATTAATAGTTTTTAATTTTTTTAATTAAAAACTATTTTAATTTTTAAAATTAAAACTGATTTTTTTGGAGCAGTTTTAGGTTTACAGAATAATGAGCAGAAAGTACAGAAAATTCCATATACCCCCCTTGCACCCCCTCTTCCTTTCCCCTATATATATATTTTTTTTTTTTAAAAGATGAGGTTTCACCATGATGGCCAGGCTGGTCTTGAACTCCTGACCTCAAGTGATCCACCCACCTCGGCCTCCCAAAGTGCTGGGATTACAGGCACAATCCGGCCTCCCCTATTAACATCTTGCATTGATCTGGAACATTAAAATTGACAAGCCAATATTAATATATTATTATTAACTAAAGTCTAGGGTTTACATTAAGATTCATTCTTTGTGTTGTATGTTCTATCTGTTTTTATAAATAGATTATAGTATCATACAGAGTAAATTATAGTATCATACAGAATAAAATACAGTATCATACAGAGTAAATTATAGCATCATGCATAATAAATTACAGTATCATGCAAAGTAGTTTCATCACCCTAAAAATCCCTCTACTCCACCTACTCATTTCTCCCTCTCTTCTCCCAATCTTTTTACTGTCTCCATAATTATTATTAGTTTTACATTTTCACAGTTTTATTACTTGAAAAAGTCATATTTGTTCATAAGTTTTTAAAAAATTCAACATAGACATATAGAAGATAAAAAGTGTATTTTCCTTCCCAGTCCGCATGTCCATTCCCTCCAGGTAACCACTGTAAGGCAGTTTTAATAGTGAGATTTTGGGACTAAAATAACAGACATTTTTGAGTTGAGTAACATAAGCCTGTTGAGTCATTCACTATTTTCTCATAAAGTTTCTAAATCAAAATCATCTAATCTTTATTAAAAATAAAAGTAGGCTGGGCACAGTGGCTCATGCCTGTAATCCCAGCACTTTGGGAGGCCAAGGTGGGTGGATCACCTGAGGTCAGGAGTTCAAGACCAGCCTGGTCAACATGGCAAAACCTCATCTGTACAAAAATACAAAAATTAGCCAGATGTGGTGGCAGGCACCCGCAATCCCAGCTTCTTGGGAGACTGAGGCAGGAGAATCTCTTGAACCCAGGAGATGGAGATCAATGAGTCGAGATTGTGCCACTGCAGTCCAGCCTGGACAACAGACCCAGGCTCCATCTCAAAAAAAGAATAAAAGTAGAGCAGTGACTCATGCCTGTAATCCCAGCATTTTGGGAAGTTTGAGTCCAGGAGCTGAGACCCGCCTGGGCAACATAGTGAGACCTAATTTCTACCAAAAAATTTAAAAATTATCCTGGTGTGGTGGTATGTGCTTATGGTTCTAGATACTCGGGAGGCTGAGATGGGAGGATCACTTTAGCCTGGGAGGTTAAGGCTTCAGTGAGCAGAGACTGCACCACTGCACTCCAGCCTGGGCAACAGAATAAGACCGTGTCTCAAAATAAATAAATAAATAAAATACAGCCTAGAGTGGTGGCTCACACCTGTAATTGCAGCACTTTGGAGGCCAAGGCTGGAGAATTGCTTGAAGTCAGGAGTTTGAGACCAGCCTGGCCAACATACTGAGACCCCATCTCTACAAAAAAAAAAATTTTTTTTAATTTATTATTATTATTTTTTAAAAACGGGGTTTCACCATATTGGTCAGGCTGGTCTCAAACTTCTGACCTCAGGTGATGCGCCTGCCTCAGCCTCCCAAAGTGCTGGGATTACAGGCGTGAGCCGCTGCGCCCGGCTACAAAAAATTTTAAGGAAGAATAAAAGTAGAATAAGCAGAAATTCTTTGTAAGCTATAAGGGTACACAGTCACTATATTTTAGTTTGGCTCAACAGAAATATGAATAAAGAGGGCCGGGCACAGTGGCTCACACCTGTAATCCCAGCACTTTGGAAGGCCGCAGCTGGTGGATCACGAGGTCAGGAGTTCAAGACCAACCTGACCAATATGGTGAAACCCCATCTCCACTAAAAATACAAAACTTAGCTGGGCGTGGTGGCACATGCCTGTAATCCCAGCTACTTAGGAGGCTGAGGCAGAAGAATTGCTTGAACCCAGGAGGTGGAGGTTGTATTGAGCCGAGATTGCTCCACCGCACTCCAGCCTGGGCAACAGAGTGAGACTCCATCTTAAAAAAAAAAATTAGAAAGTAGTACAAGACTTATTAAAATTAGAGTATATTTAAATGCTTATACTTAGTAAATAATATCATTTGTAAATAACTGCCAATGTCTAAATTTGAGACCCTCTCTTCTCATAGGCCTTTATTCTACTCTGTGCTTAGCTGTGCTGGATTTGGAAAACCTAGATTCTTTGGGCCACACATTAGGGTGAATTATTCTAGTATTGTATCTCTTCAATTGTGCCTGAAGTTAGTCTTTTTTTCTTGCCTTGTGTTTCAGCCCCTTGAGCAATGAGACTAATGTCCCTTGGAATGTTGTTTCTGGGATGATCATTTCAGGGATGTGAACTTGTTTACTGGTTTGGTTTTAGTGTACTGAGAACTGAGGATACTGATTTGTCATATTGGTCCTGTAAGGTGTCAGGAGCATACACCCAACTCGGAAAATATTCCTTGCTTTTATAAAGGAAATGTTGATTATCATTCCTGCTGATATGATATCATATTTGCTCTGTATGTTTCAAAGCCAAATGATTCAGGTTTGAGTTCACTAAGAGAAATTTGTTATAAAAGGGTTACTTTGCAGCACTTCTACCCCGACATTACAGATTTTCTTTCTTTTTTTTTCTTTTTTTTTTTTTGAGACGGAGTTTCACTGTTGTTGCCCAGGCTGGAGTGCAATGGTGCGATCTCACCACAACCTCTGCCTTTTGGGGTCAACTGATTCTCCTGCCTCAGCCTCCCGAGTAGCTGGGATTACAGGCATGGGTCAGCACACCTGGCTAATTTTGTATTTTCAGCAGGGATGAGATTTCTCCATGTTGGTCAGGCTGGTCTCGACCTCAGGTGATCTGCCCGCCTCGGCCTCCCAAAGTGCTGGGATTACAGGCATGAGCCACCGTGCCTGGCGCCGACATTACAGATTTTCTATTTTTACAGCATAATTTTTATACTGTAAAATGGTTTGTAATTAGTATAATTTTTAAATAAGGTGCTTGGTTCCTGATTCTTAAAATTTAGAAGACACTATATATAAATAAATTTTATAAATCTATCATCTTACCATTAAAAGTTAAATCACTACCAGCCAGGCATGGTGGCTCATGCCTGTAATCTCAGCACTCTGGGAGGCCGACACGGGTGGATCACCTGAAGTCAGGAGTTTGAGATCAGCCTGGCCAACATGGTAAAACCCCGTCTCTACTAAAAATACAAAACATTAGCTGGGTGTGGTGGTGGGTACCTGTAATCCCAGCTACTCGGGAGGCTGAGGCAGGAGAATCGCTTGAACCTGGGAGGCAGAGGTTGCAGTGAGCCAAGATCCCACCGTTGCACTCCAGCCTGGGCAACAGGATTGAAACTCTGTCTCAAAAGAAAAAAAAAATGAATCAAAATAAATTTTAAAATAAATAAATGTTAAACCACTATCAACATTTTCTTAAAAGCTAAATTAATACAAACAATAGTAACTAAATAATGAGATTTTCATTTTTAATATCATTTTCTAATGTGAATACAGGCCAAAGAAGACTACTTAAATATAGAATGAAAGGAAGGCAGCACATTTTTCTATGATTAAAATAGCTTTTTTTTCAATACTGCCAATACTGTTTCTTTCTTTCTTTTGTCTTTTGCCTTTTTTTTTTTTTCTGGGACAGAGTCTCCCTCTGTCTCCCAGGCTGGAGTGCAGTGACGCCATCTTGGCTCGCTGCAACCTCTGCCTCCCAGGTTCAAGCGATTCTCCCACCTCAGCCTCCTTAGTAGCTGGTACTACAGGTGCGCACTACCATGCCCGATAAAATTTTTTTTTTTTTTTTGACAAAGTCTTACTCCATCACCCAGGCTGGAGTGCAGTGGCGTGATCTCGGCTCACTGCAACCTCTGCCTCCTGGGTTCAAGCAATTCTCCTGCCTCAGTCTCCTGAATAGCTGGGACTACAGGTGCATGTCAAACACGCCTGGCTAATTTTTATATTTTTAGTAGAGTTGAGGTTTCACCATGTTGGTCAGGCTGGTCTTGAACACCTGACCTCACAATCTGCCCACCTCAGCCTGGCTTCTTTTGTATTTTTAGTAGAGACTGGGTTTCATCATGTTGGCCAGGCTGGTCTCAAACTCCTGACCTCAGGTGATCTGCCCGCCTCAGCCTCCCAAAGTGCTGGGATTACAGGCATGAGCCACCACACCTGTCCTGATTTCTGTTTTTCACTGTTACAAATAAAGGTACCATGAACATTTGTGTACAGGTTTTTATGTGAACCTAGATTTCCATTTCTCTAGGATAAATGCTAGAGAATATTTGTAAATGCCTGTCAGGATATTCTGGTTGCAGCATAATTTATTTTTTTCTTCCTTGTTGTTAGCTATCTTTAGATAGATAGAGCATCTATTTCCTTCCCTTTTAAAAAAAATTTATTTTAGGTTAAGGGGTACATGTTCAGGTTTGTTAACAGGTAAATTGTGTGTCATGGGGGTTTGACGTAGAGATTGTTTTGTCACCCAGGTAGTAAGTACGGTCCTCAGTAGGTAGTTTTTCTTCTTACCCTCCTCTCACCCTTCTTCCTTTTTAAAGCATTCTATTTAATAACAAGGTTTCCAAAAGGGAAGTAAAAGAGTAAGTGACGTGCATTGATTTCTCTTCTTTGCTACACTGGGATTATGGTTTAAACTTCTAATGATGATTACACAGAGATTTGAGTGTACCGTTGGATGTGGCATGATGAATCTTAAAGCTCAAGAAATAAACCTAAGCATACATTTTCTTTCAGACTTACAAGACAGTCACATCAGACCAAGCTAAACACACGGAACAGATAACAAATTTGAAAGAAAAAACAAAAGCAGAGATACGTCCATTTCAAGGTAAATGAATTTATTAATTTTTTATTTTTATTTATTTTTTGAGGCACTAATTTCCATCTACTTAGTCTAGCAATGAAGACTATTTGCTTTTGTCTTCTTTTCTAGCTTAATCCAAAATGACTCTGGGTATAAGTTCATTTAGAAAGGAAAAGCTCAACTGAAACCTAAAGAATATTGTTATACCTTTTGGATGAGTGCATTTGACAAATGAACATTTTACATTCATATTGCTGACCAGTGACTTTTGACTCCTTTGTGTAGTAATATTATTTTTCCCCTACTCAGACATTCACTCATGCAGGCATAATTTTAGTATCTGTCTTTCTCAGCAGGTTGATCTTTCGTTTTCCTCATTATTTAAAAATAATAATAAAACGAATTTATCTTTCAGTTTGGGCTAAGACCACCTGTGTGCCTTTGTGCAAATAAGGTACATATGACATAATAGAATCAATTGTGTATATATCGAGTCTTTCAGTTGATAAAATAGTGACCATGGGAACAGAAACTATATTTTCACCCTTTCTTTCCTTCCTATATTTCTTTTTCTTCTTTCCTTCCTTCCCTTCCTCCCTCCCTCCCCCTTCCCTTCCTTCCTCCCTCCCTCCCTCCTTTCCTTCTCCCCCCTTCCTTTCTCCCTTCCTCCCTTCCTCCACTTCCCTTCCTCCCTTCCTCTTTTCCTTCATTCCCTTCCCCCTTCCCTTCCCCTTTCCCTCTATGGGCTCTCTCTCTGTCAACCAGGCTGGAGTGCAGTGGTGCAATCATAGCCTACTGCAGCCTTGAACTCCTGGGCTCCAGCAATCCTCCCATTTCAGCAGCTAGAACTGCAAGCATGCAGCACTACACCCAGCAAATTAATTTTTTATTTTTTGCAGAGACAGGGTCTCACTATGTTGCCCATTCTGGTCTTGAACTCCTGGCCTCATATGATCCCCTCCTGCCTCAACCTCCCAAAGTGCTGGGATTATAAGCATAAGCCACTATGCCTAGCCACTTCTTGCTTTAAACCATACTTTTTTTCCATGCTATTATTATCAATTACTATGATCACTACTCAGAGATATTAGCTGCTTATGAACTCGTTTTAACCTGTCATGACAATAATAAAAAACAGAATGTCATCAATACATATTATTGAATATAATCATGTAGTTGTTTATAATACTAATAAAATAAGCATTTGCATGGAACTTTTTATATTAACCCCCTTTTCATATACAATATTTTAATTAATCTTTAAAATAGCCCTGTGCAGTAGATATTATCAATATCCCTATTTTATAGATGACAAAAATGAGGTTGAGAGAGGATTAGTGATTTCTGAGTTATCAGCTAGGAACTTGGCTACTCTTCCATGCTATCTCACATGAAACATGAATAGGGTAGCTGCTTATTTTGGTATTCTTCATATTTGGCTAAGTAATATATTCAAGTTTTTTTTTTTAAGTTCAAAGTGTTTACAGAAAAGCAGATCCCCCATTTTCCCTCCAAGAGGCAACCAATAAAACCAGTTTCTTCGAATCCTCCTGGAGAATTTTTGCAAATACAATTATCTAGGCACACAACTTACCCCTTTCCGCTCCCCCACCATTTTGTCCTAACACGATAGTAGCATACTGTATATGTTGTTCTTTTTTGCTGTTTCACTTGAGAGTCTACCTTGAAGACTATTACACATCAGTGCATGTAGATCTGTCTTATCTGTTTAAATGACTGCCGTGTTTCATTGCCTTCCCATTATCTTTAAATTAATACGTTGCTTAATGACTAATTCTTAAAGGTGAAAAGGAGAATGTTGGGGAAACTGAGAAAGCAAGTTCAGAAGCCCCAGAAGTACTTGTAGTGGAAGCTGAGGTGGTGGATGCTGAAGAAAGTCCAACTGCTACAGCTGTGATCATAAAAGAAACATCTGCCTGTCCAGGTCACGTGGAGGCTGCTCCGGAGACCACAGCAGTCAGTGTTGAAACTGGGCCAGGGGTCACAGATGCGGCGGCGGCGGAGGAAACTGCAGAAGTCAACCCCGAAACAACCCCCGAGGTTACAAATGCAGCTCTGGATGAAGCTGTCACCATTGATGATGATAAAGATACAACAGAGAACCGAAGCTCTGATGAATACGCTGAACTAGAAGAAGAAAATTCTCCAGCTGAGTCCGAGTCCTCTGCTGGAGATGATTTACAGGAGGAAGCCAGTGTTGGCTCCGAGGCTGCTTCAGCTCAAGGCTAATCTGCTGGTAGACATTTCAGCAACAAATGCCATATAGTGTCTGATAAGTGCTTTTGCGTTTTTAGTACACGTAGTTTAAAAAAAAAGACTTATTTTCTAGAAAACGTTAATGTGTCTTGAAGATTTTTGGCATTCACTGATAGATTTTAGGATTGAGAGACTTGAGATTGTACATTTCTTATTACTCTTCTACTGTCTGAGATCAGAATATGACATTGCAGTAAAGAGCTTAATAGTTTCATCTTTGTTTTTTTTTCTAGACATTTTTCTTTTATCACAGTCATTTTTGAATTTATATTTTTTATTAGAGAAATTGAGCTATCCATACAACCTGTATTCACTTTAATTTTGCTATGCCTTCAGCTTACTTTATTGTATGGCATGTAGATCCAAAATATAGTTTGAGTCAAATAAAATTAGAAAAGTTTTGGTGTTTCTACTTTTTTCACTAATATTTGCATGTACAAATAATATACATTAACATACACATACATAACATCACATGAAGAAATTTAAACTTTCATAATATTATCGAAGAAAGAGCATATAATCTATGGAGAAGCCTGCATATAACAATATGTATGCCCTCTCCCATCTATAGTACTTACAGAGGGGACATGGAGATACTTTTCGTTTCAGTTCAGTTCAAACAATATTTATTGAAGATTAACACTTTGTACCAGGAATCATTCATTCATTCATTCACATGTTCAGCAAGTCTTAGTTGAGCACTTACAACATAATAGGTATTGTTTTAAGTGCTCCCCAGTTTATATTCTAGAGTGGAACCGGGTAATAAGACAAACGAGAAAATGATATAGTATGTTACATGCTGATAAGAGCTAAGGATAAAAGTAATGAAAATAAAAGGATTTTAAGTGTTAGTTCGAGGTGGAAGTTGTAATTTTAGATAGGATGGCCAAAAGAGACCTTACTAGGAAGGTGTCTTTTGCACAGAGACCTGAAAGATATATAAGGGACCATCTCATGGTCGGAGTTACTGGGGATCAGCCAGGTAAGGGAACAGAAAAGGGCAAAGGATCTGAAACAGGAATATGCTGGGAATTTGAGGAATTGTGAGGTGGCCAGTGTGGCTAAAATGGAGTGAAAAAGAGGGAGAGTACCCAGAGATAGTCTCAGAGAGAAAGGGAGTAGGCAGGCAGGGTGGGCTAGATCATGCAGGGTCATGTAAGTTTTCGGCTACGGAGTAAGTTGGGAAATTGTAATGGACACTGCCGATGCTCTGCCAAGATCCCATTAATTGGGCTCCTTAACTGAGTAAATTTATCCCCAGCTGCTACAAATGTTACACTCCACGTCCCACCCTCACCACAGGCAGTTCACAACCAAGGACTGACTGCCATAGTGTTACAAAAGGGGCACCGACGCTGCGGTACAACTGAACAGTTCATGCTCCAGCCCACCCCAAGGGGCAGATTGAAGTTGGTCTGCAGCTGAGATGACTTCCCTGCTTAGCTCTTCCCCCTGTTCCTTTCTGCTTTCCTGCCTCCATTCTCCTGGGAACACTCCTCTCATAAATAACTTGCAGAAGAATCCCTGTTTCTAGGGAACGTCACTTTAGATCATTGGTACTGGATGTGATCCTAGGAAGCAGGCTCTAAGAATAGGATTCTGGAGTTGTATCACTCTTTAGCTAGAGGGCAATGAGACCTTGCACACACATACAAATGCATTTTCCTCCATTTTCTACTATAAATAACAGAAACATACTCAAAAGGGATTAAATGACAGAGATCCTTATTATATAACTGGATGGATAGTTATTATATAACTAGATATCCAAGGTTGGCTTATTCCGTGGCTCAGTCATCAAGACCCTGGTAGTACCTGTTGTCATGCTCTATCAAGAATGTTTTGGGCCAGGCACAGTGGCCCACATCTGTATTCACAGCACTTTGAGAGGCCAAGGCGGGAGGATCACTTGAAGTCAGGAGTTTGAGACCAGCCTGGGCAACAAAGTGAGAACCCCATCTCTACACAAAAATTAAAAAAAATTAGCCAAGTGTGGTGGTCAATGCCTGTGGTCCCAGCTACATGGGAGGCTAAGGCAGGAGGATCACTTGAGCCCAGGAAGTTGAGGCTGCAGCGAGTCATGTTCATGCCACTGCACTGCAGCCTAGGAGACAGAGCAAGACCCTGTCTCAATAAAAAAAAAGAATGTTTTGGCTTTGTCCCTCTCGTAATTATAAGATGAATCACTACAACTCTAGGTATTTTACAGAGTTTACTAGGAGTGTTAAAAAAAAAAAAAGTTTCCTTATCTTAAAAAAAACTTCTACTGTTTTATTTTAATGTTTTATTATAGAAAGTTTCAAACACAAGTAGAGAGAATAGTATAATGAATCCTCATGTGCACTACACCCAGATTTACCAATTATCAACTCATGGCAAATCTTGTATTCATGTTCCTATCCATTACCTTTGATCACCACAACTGAGGGCCCACCTGCAGCTAACGCTAATCTGAGACACGCGAGTAAGTTTACAAAGTCAAATCTATGATACTGGATATATGTCTGTAAAATGATAATAACTACTGTTTACCATTATTAATTATCTAATCAATGCTCAAATTTTCCTCAACTGCTTCATAAAGGATTTCTCTCTCCCTTCAGTTTGTTTCTTAAGTCAGAATCCAATTAAAGTCCACAAGTGGGAGGCCGGGTGCGGTGGCTCACGCCTGTAATCTCAGTCCTTTGGGAAGCCGAAGCAGGCAGATCACCTGAGGTCAGGAGTTCAAGACCAGCCTGGCCAACATAGAGAAACCCCGTCTCTACAAAAATACAAAAATTAGACTGGCATGATGGTGGGCGCCTATAATCTCAGCTACTTGGGAGCCTGAGGAGGGAGAATTGCTTGAATCCGAGAGGTGGAAGTTGCAGTAAGCCGAAATCCCGCTATTGCACACCAGTCTGGGCGACAGAGCCAGACTCCAAAAAAAAAAAAAAAAAAAGTCCACAAATAGTAAATACATCTTATTTTTTTTTTATTGCATTTTAGGTTTTGGTGTACATGTGAAGAACATGCAAGATTGTTGCATAGGTACACACATGGCAGTGTGATTTGCTGCCTTCCTCCCCATCACCTATACCTGGCATTTCTCCCCATGCTATCTCTCCCCAACTCCCCACCCCCTGCTGTCCCTCCCCTATTTCCCCCCGACAGACCCCAGTGTGTCATGCTCCCCTCACTGTGCCCATGTGTTCTTATTGTTCAACACCCATCTATGAGTGAGAACATGCGATGTTTGATTTTCTGTTCTTGTGTCAGTTTGCTGAGAATGATGGTTTCCAGGTTCATCCATGTCCCTACAAAGGACACAAACTCATTGTTTTTTACGGCTGCATGGTATTCCATGGTGTATACGTGCCACATTTTACGAGTCCTTTTTTTTCTGTTGCTTTTCCCATTTGGGGTACATTGTTTAACTGAAGAGCATACATTTTAGAAATTATCTAAATGTGAGTTAGAATTTCCAAATTTTCAGACTAAAAGCTGTATGTACACATATGCACTCATAATATGTCATTTGCTGCTACCTATCCTGCACTGTGTAAAAATCTTAAAACAAAGAGTCTTTTCTCAATTTAAGAAAGAGAAAAAATTCTTTCTATCTCTACAATAGTTAAGTACGTGAGACAGGAAGATTTATATTTCACCTCTTTCTTCAAAGAAAAATCTTTAACTAAATGAACAGAAGAAGGAAATATGACATAAAACTCCAAATATCAGGACATTCACAAAGAGTGGAGGAAGACAATACTTGATGGAATGAGGGTCGAGTGAAAGGACTAACCTTGAAAAGGAAATAAGACTTTGAAGCAAGGATAGCTAAAAACCCAAGTAAGTTTGAAAGATGATGGACAAGAAGTTGAGTAAATTTTTCCCTTAGCTAGGTATCTAAGACCATTACTAATGAAAAGAGTGGTTATTTTATTTAGTGTTTCTTATATATTTTAAGCAGCATGTTAAATGCTTTCATATTCTGTCACAATGAGTCCTTTCTGCAACCCTGGGAGATCCAACATTATGGCCCCCATTTCACATGTGAGAAAAGTGCACGTGTGTGTACATGCATGTGCACAAAGGGTTAATAAATTGACCAGAATCTCAAAGACAATGGTGGTCAGTGATGGTTAGATGTAGGTAATCTCCCTCCAAACCCCATGTTTAACTGCCACAAAATAGGCACTTCTCCAGCTGTAATCACCCAATGGCTAATTCTTGCCCACTGCATAGATAAAATCAATCCACTGAGACAGATGTATTGCAGTAGAGAAAGAGTTTAATAATGCCAGGGCTAGCTGAGCAGAAGGATGAGAGTAATTACTCAAATCACCCTCCCCAAGAACTCAGAGGCTAGAGTTTTTATGGATAATTTGGCAAGCATGGGGGCTCAGGGATGGGTGCTGCCGATTGGCTGGGAATGATATCAGGGGTGTGGAAAATGGTTCTTGGGCGCTGAGTTAGCCTCTATGTGGGGGCCACAGGACGGGTTGAGTCATGAGTAGCAGCTCTGGGTGGGGTCAGTGAATTGCTAGAATGCAAAAGTCTGAAAACATCTCAAAAAAAAACAATCTTAGGTTCTACAATAGTGGTGTTATCTATAGGAGAATTTGGGGGAAGTCACAAATCTTGTCCCTCTGGCCACATGACCCCTGAGCAAGAAGGGATTATAGAAAAGCCAACCAGAGATCAACGGCTGTTTATCATTTAACTCTACCTATGTTATAGCACAACCCAGGCCTCTCCCATAATCCTAATCTTCTGGCCTTTCATTAGTCTTACAAAGGCAGTTTCAGCTCCTGAACAAGAAAGGGGTCAGTTTTAGGGAGGGACTCTTATTATCCTTGTTTCAAAGTTAAACTATACATCAGATTACTTCCATGGTTAGCTTGGCCTATGCCCAAGAGTGAGGGAGGGTAACCAGACTGTGAGGCTAGAAGCAAGATGCATTCAGTCATGCTAGACTTCTCTCGTTGTCACCATCTTTGCAAAGTTGGTTTCAGAGCCATGTGCCCTTCATGTGGTACTTCAAACAAGGAACATATATTCTTATCACCATCCCATCAGTTCCTATCAAGTGTTATACCCTCCCTGCTTCCTCCTTGAATCCTATTTATGAATTCAAAACCCAGGTGAGGTTCTAGCTACATATAGAAGCCGATTTCTTATGCTCTCTTCTTCCTCTGCTTCCTGGAGCATAACTTGCTATGCATTCATATGGCACTGCCTGCTGATTACGGGGCATTACCATGAATGATCTGCCTGGAGATATGTCCTGTACCCATATCCAGTGGAAAAGCATCTTGAGATCAGGAGCTACATCATGCACTTCCTCCACAGCATCTATTGCTGGTCTAGAATGTAAAGGCACTTAAGAAACATTATTTGACTGCAGCTTCCAAAAATAAATTTTAGTATAGACACTGTAAATAAATAAGGTCTATAAAAACACCTCAATCATAATCTGGGATGTGTGGTTCGAGTTTTGACCTGCCTTGCCTCTTAGAAGACTCTACATGGATATGGTGCCCAAGAGTGATCAGACAAGGAGAAGTGGGCAGCAAATCCAGTGTCCTGAGTTTGAGTTCTGAACTGCCTTGCATTCCCTACTCAGGTATCCTTCTGTTCCCCTCACAGGTTTATTTCCAGTACTCACCAGTTTCACAGTTAGACAATTTGTTCTGTGGAAATGCAAAGTTTTAGAGACAGACAATTAATAACTGAGGAACCCTGAGCAAATTACTCAGTCTTTCTGAGTCTCTGAGTCTCAGTTTCTTATTTGCAAAGGAATGATAATAATTCTTACCTCAGACTATCTATCACAGCCTCATGTGGTTGTAACAAAGATTAAAAGAAGCGATCAAGCTGGGTGCTGTGGCTCACACCTGTAATCCCAGCTCTTAGGGAGGCAGAAGTGGGAGGATAGCTTGAGACCAGGAGTTCGAGACCTGCCTGGGCAATATATCAAGACCCCGTTCTTCACAAAAAGGAAAGAAAAAAAAAGAAGCAATCAGTATATGTAAAATGCCTGACACCACAGATATTCAGTATATATTAATGCCCCTTTCTTTCATTTCTTCCTGTACCAATTTAAAAAAAAAAAAAAAGCCCAAGTAACCTACTAGACAAGGTGTTGACCTCCTTCAAAATAAATTTTAAAAAGGAACCAATTTATCTGTACAGCCAAAACGAAAAGGGTGTAACTATATTGATATTTAATGTTTAGTTAAAGATTTGCTGTTTACAAAGGACTTTTACAAGTCTTGGCATTAATCCTAAGAAAAAGTTGCATAAACTAATCAAAGCAAGGATTATTATCCTATTATTTTACAAGAGAAAAATAAGCAACATTTTGAGTGCCCTCAAACAAATTACACAAACTTACTCAGCTACTAAGTCACAAAGCTTTGTCTAAAACCTAGAGAATTAAGATATTTCTGGGAAAGTAGCAGAAAGATCTCAGACTGGCCGCTAGAGCACGTGACTACTGTAAAAAACACAACACAGGATATTCATTATGCATTCCCTGAGCCATCACAGCAAAGGATTTTGCTTCTTTCTCCCCGACCCATCCTCAGGTTATGCTCCCTTCTATGGACATTCTCAACACAGAGGAGGAAAGTATCCCCTTCCCGTTTCCAAGTAGTGTTAAGAACATGGTGACATCTACCCACTTCTCTTCCCTCTAAGGAAAGAGGCATGGCAAAAAGTCTGGGAGGCACTGTGTACATCGTATGGTATGATACAAATGATTTCAGCTTGAGGTGCCTCCATTTTCAGCTGCAGAATAGAGTCAATTTAATTGTGTCTTTTTTGTGATAGATAATTCATGAAACTGGTAGTGATATGGTTTAAGTTGGCAAAGGTGCTAGATAAACTCAATATGATAATCAGAAATGACCCTCTGGAAACTAAATTTAAAAATTAGAAAAGAAAATTTCAAAAGAATGCCACATACAATAGTCTCAAAAGACCTACAAATTTAGAAATAAATTTAGACAAAAATTGTGCAAGACCTTTACACAGAAATCTGTAAGATACTGCTAGGGAAATTTTTAAGGAGTTGAGAAATAAAGATAATACTATATTTATGGATTGGAAGACTCAATATTGTTCTTCATTCTTAGCAAATAAATGTATAGATTTGATGTAATCCCAATCAAAATCCTGCCAAGCTTTTTTTTAAAGAAATTCACAAGCTTATTTTAAAGTATACATGGAAAAGAAAAGAATCTAAGAGGGAGAAACAATGTTTAAAAAGACAACTTACACTACTGGATTTTAAAACTTAACTATGAAGCTGTGGCAATCAAGATGGTGGAATAGAATAGAAAGTTCTGAAACAGATCCAAACATGTATGACGACCCTGGGGTATACAAAGATTTTTTTAGATAAGAAAGGAAAAATCACTAAAAATAATTTTCTAATTAAAAATTTTAAAGTGCTTAAATTTGACTTTTTCAAAAGTCAATCCTTCTTCTGTCTTCAAAAGAAAACATTAAAAAAATGAAAAAGCAGACTGGGAGAAAATATTGCAACACCTGAACTGACAAAGGAGTACATCCAGAATAAATAAGGCACTTTTCCAACTCAATAGGAAGGCAATTAATACAATTTATTTAAAAGGACAAAAGATTTTAGTAGACTTCACAGAGATATGTGAACATCCAAGATGTTAAACATTAGTCATTTGGGGAATATAAATTAAAGCTATAACGTGATATTACTCTATACCCACTAGAATAACTAAAATTAAAGATTGGCAATATCAAATGTTGCCAAGGACGTTGAGAAACTGAAATTTTGATGCACTGCTAGTGAGAGTGTAAAATGGTACAACTACTTTGAAAAGCAGTTTGGCAATTTCTGACAAAGTCAAAAATATTCCTAGCATAAAACCCAGCAATCCCACTCACAGGTGTTTACTCAAGAGAAATAAAAGCACATGTATACACTAAAAACTTGTACATAAATGTTCATAGCAGCTTTATTCATCGTGGCCCAAACCTGGAATCAACACAATGTTCATCAGGTGAATAAACAAATCATGGTATGTTCATATAATGAAATAACTTTTTTTTTTAAATGACACATCACCACAGGGTTGACTCACACAGACATTATGCTGAGTGAAATGAGACAATACAGAGAAGTGCACCGTGCATAATTTTATGGTGTGTGATTATAGAACAGGCAAAGTTGGCCGAGCACGGTGGCTCATGCCTGTGATCCCAGCACTTTGGGAAGCTAAGGTGGGCAGATCACCTGAGGTCAGGAGTTTGAGACCAGACTGGCCAATGTGGTGAAACCCCATCTCTACCAAAAATACAAAAATTAACCAAATGTGGTGGCAAGAACCTATAATCCCAGCTACTCAGGAGGCTGAGGCTGGAGAATCACTTGAACCTGGAAGGTGGAGGTTGCAGTGAGCTGAGATTGCACCATTGTACTCCAGCCTGGGTGACAAGGTGAGACTCTGTCAGAAAGAGAGAGAGAGAGAGAGAGAGAGAGAGAGAGGCAAAGTTAATCTATAATAACAGAAATCAGATCAGCAGTTTCCTAAAGTAGGGGAGAGAAAGGTAATTGACCACAAGTGGCCTAAGGAAACTTTCTGGGGAGGTCAAAATTATTCCATATCTTGATCTGGTTGATGTTCTACAGTGTCATGAACCTGTGTATTTAAAATATATGAATTTTATTGCATGTAAATTATATTTCAATAAGGTTGACTTTTCAAAAACCAACCTTGGTCAAACATCCTTAGGTACGCTATGTCTCTCACTTTATAAAAATGTATGCAAATACATGTCTAGAACAGAGATTAGTCTGCATGAGGGTATAGATTTTACTGAGTGCCCCTCTCGATGTTCCAAGTACTAGCTCCCCAGAATGTCAATTCTGATATTCTTAAGATGGTGAGTAGTAAAAGAGGGTAATATTTCTAAAACTACTAACTAAATTAGATGATGACTATGCCTACAAATAAATAAAGTTCTAAAGGCTTTTTAAAAAAGATTTTATTATGGAAAATACAAACATATGCAATAAGAGAGTATAGCAAAATAAATTTTTATGTACCCGTCATGTAGCTTCAATAGTTACCACTGTATGGCCAATCTTGTTTATCTAAATCCCCAGATGCCCCTCTCCCTCCCTGCCTCCCACTGAATTTTTTTAAAGCAAATCCTGGGGGTCATATCATTTCATCTGTAAATGCAAGAAGCTCTGAAATTGGATTCATTGGCTCATACTGTGTCCTCTGCCTGAAATGTTTATCCCTTGTTCTTTATATGGCTGGTTCCTTCTCATCTTTCAGGTGAGACCTTTTCAGAAAGATCTTCCCTGGTCTCCCTATCCAAAATAGCTCACCTTCTACCTGAACCCAGCTACTTTTTGTCCTGGTAATCTGGACCCTGGGCTTTCATATTATTTTCCACAATTTGTAATTATTAGTTACTGGTTTTTGTGCATCTTCTCAACTACACTCTAAGTGCTACTGGCATAGTATTATCAGTGTCTAGAAGGTGATTAATAAATAATAGCTCCTCATTAATGAATCATCTGAACAATCAGCTTTTCAGAGGTCAACAATGAACTTTTCTCTTGTATTTGGTGACGGTCTGGATAACCACCAAAGATGAGTTGGTATTGCTTTTCCAGAATTTTTTAAAGCCTTATCGTAAGGTATCAAGTAGCCAATAGAAGTGTTTCTTCTTTTGTATGCTTTTGTAAGAATTATGGAATGTTATAAGTGAAAGAGGCTTGAGAAATAACCTACATTCATAGGTCTGTTGGACTTTAAAATGAAAAGAATCCTTAGAAAACATTTTGTTGAACAGATAACGGATAAGAAAACTTTATAACCCATATCTAATATTGCAGAATTTGTGATTTACAAATGGCCATAATCTGAACCCTTCATTCAGAAAAATAGTCCATTTACTTGAGTGAGAATTGAACCTCATAAAATATCAGAAAAATAACTCAATTTTATACTATCTATATACATAGTATGCTCAGCTAAGCCATTTATTTGACAAATATTTATTTCCCACCCATTATGTTCCGAAAACCATTCTTGCAGCTATATCAGTGAACATCACAATAAAGTTTACATTCTAGCCCATGTGTCAATATTGTAGAAGTACATCCTCTTGAATTTGCTATAGAATCATTGTTAGGTAATTTGGAAGAAAACACTTTTTATTATGCACTCAATAAAGGGATAATACAACATTTCCTTGTCAAGCATATAATACCAAAATCTCAATATCATTATTTAGCTTATCCATTTACTAAACTCTGATGAATGAGCCCCCACCACACCATAAAGTTGCAGTAAGCTGGTGGCTAGGATTGGTAAGAATGTTTTACCCCAGGAGCTTCCCTCCTGTGGACTCACTGAGGTGCAAAGTGACTGCAGGAGCCCAAACCTTGTATAACAATGCTGGGATGGAGTAAGATGCACCGTTGGGTCCAGAACTGCCCAAAACATCTAACATATACACGTTTGAGTTGCAAGTGACCCCAAATTAACCATTCTGTCAAATCAGATTCATTTTCTTCTTCCTTCTTCTTCTTCTTCTTCTTTTTTTTTTTTTTAGATCAAGTTGTGCTTTGTTGCCAAGGCTGAAATGCAGTGGCATGGTCTCAGCTCACTGTAATCTCTGCCTCCCAAGTTCAAGCAATTCTCCTGCCTCAGTCTCCTGAGTGGCTGGGATTACAGGTGCCACCACCATGCCCAGTTAATTTTTGTGTTTTTAGTAGAGATGGGGTTTCACCATGTTGGCCAGGCTGGCCTCAATCTCTTGACCTCAGGTGATCCACCTGCCTCTGCCTCCCAAAGTGCTGGGGTTACAGGCATGAGCCACTGCACCTGGTCCTGCCAAATATGATTCATAAAGAAAGCTAGCCTCCATTCCATTTTCTACAAAAACTTATGTAAACTATTCTATCCACTTTCCTCACAATTAATTCACTCTTGTTAGAGCACTATTCCCAAGGTGCAATTGGGGAAATATGGGTGTCCATATAATTTGGGAAATATGAGTGTCCTGATACTTTCTTCTACATTGGACATAGAATCAGAGGCAACCTCAGAAGTAAAGGGGCAGCAGCCAAGGAGGTGGGGACAAGCAACGAGAGAGAAGGTAGGATTGGAGCAGGAGTGGAGCAGGTGCAAGAGTGCCTCCTAACATTGCAGCCTGATGTCACTCCTCTGATCTCTGTCTCATCAGAGTTCTCTTCCACCTCCACTATATGCAAGGGAGTTTTCCTAATTCCCTGATAAAAATTATTCTGATTCTCTGGATATTTGCTTGGCTCTCTTGTGACGTTTCTAGGAACTCTAGCTAGACTTGCTGCTTTACCTGCAGTCCAGGAGGTATCCACTCTGTGTAATCACAACAGCACAGCACAGGAAAGCCAGCCTAATAAGTGTGAGATTTTAAAATAATGAAGCTAAAATAATTTTATGTTACCCCTCTAGAAAAGAAAATAACGTGCATTACATTTTTAGAATTATAAAATAATGCAAACGTCTTATTTTAACAGCTCAGATCTCAGTTGCCAAGTAACAAAACCCACAAGTTCTCTGTATTTTCCATGAGCTTTCAAAGTTTGTTTCTGGCATACTTCTGGGCAAGGAGAAACTTGTTGCTAAATATGTTGCATGTTCTCCCACAAGAAACTTGGGGACTTCTCAGAAAACCTTGGGAGGTAGAAGGGGTGATTGAAAAGTCACCACTAGCTTTTCCTTCTGAGCCATTAAATCTTTTACTAATGGAAGACAAAGATTAATTGTTCCTCCCCAAGATGAATGTTGCTTTGAGAAGCCAGAGGCATTTCTGAAAAGATGCAGCAATATCCTGGTGAGTTCAAGAAAGGGCATGTTGGAGAACAAGACCAAGATTCTATCTTCCTTGTAGTTTTCAAATACACCTAACCCTGCAAAATTCTTGTCAGTGCACAAAACTAGATGCCCAACCCTATGTCTTGTCTTTCTGTCCCATACCCTTGATGAAAAGCACTGATGGCCTCCTCTGAACTCTTGTTTACCTTATTACCTATATAAGCTTTGTCTACTCATCACATGCTTCTCTGCTACTGGGGAACACTGTGCACTTGTGATACCCCTAACTAGATTACAAGCTTCCAGAGGGCAGATACTTCTTATATTTCTTGTTTATTCCCCACTGGCCTAGAAAAAATGCTCTATACATAACTTCTAAATAAAAAACTTATTACGTGACTAAATATATCATATATGCCTAAGCTAAGAAAACGTAAATAATATATGCCCCAAGTTCCCTGTTACCTTCCCTAAATAACAAACACACAAACCTCTATAGATACTAAAAGGAAAGCCTATCCTTTATTTCCATTAGCTTCAATTTCTAACTTCTTTTGGCCTACACCGATTTGTTATAGTAAAATATATGAGGCCAGGCCCAGTGGCTCATGCCTGAAATCCCAGCACTTTGGGAGGCCAAGGTGGGTGGATCACCTGAGGTCAGGAGTTCAAGACCAGCCTGGCCAACATGGTGAAACCCTGTCTCTACTAAAATTACAAAACATTAGCCTGGCATGGTGATACACACCTGTGATCCCATCTACTAGGGAGGCTGAAGCAGAAGAATTGCTTGAACCCGGAAGGCAGAGGTTGCAGAGAGCCGAGATCACACCACTGCATTCCAGCCTGGGCACCAGAGAGAGCCCCTGTCTCAAGAAAAAAAAAAAAAAAAAATATATATATATATATATATATATATATATATATATATATATATATATATAAATGGGCCTGTACTTGGTTTTACATTGTTTGTCTTCAATCCCATGATTGTGTAGAATCACAGTGTTCCATGGCTTTCTCCCTATTTCTTGTTTTCTGGTCTCCTTTGTGGGTTCCCGCTGTGCCCCATCCCTTGGTTGCACTCCTTGGCATTGAGCCCATGTTCCTGCTTCAGTAGTCACCCCAGGTCATATCATCCATTACTATCTAGACACTGGTGACTGCCAGTTTTCTGTCTTTAGACTAGCACTCTCCACCGAGTGCTAGGCCCACAGAACCAATTGCCTACTGGACATCTGCATATAGTGCCCCACAGACACCTCAAACCCTACATGACAAAACCAGAATTATATTCCTCTCCATATGTACTCTCAGGCCTGTGTTCCTGATCTTCGAAAATGAGATTATTGTCAAGCCAATTACCTAAAGCAGACACTGTCCCCTTGACCTGGCTAACCACCAGCTAGCAGTGGCTGTCGGCTCTACCTCTCACATATGTCCTTGTATTTCTATGATCACTAGGCTGGTTAGGCACCAGTGTCTCTCACCATATTACTACAGTCCTAGTCTAATGGGTCTCTATAGATGTATGGGTTTAACCCCTTCAAGTCCTGTAATGCTGAAGTCAGAGTGACCATTCTAAAATATAAATTTGATCAATTCCTTAACTTGGCTTAAAAACTTCTGTGCAATCTCATCCAGCCCCAACACTAGCCTTCTTTCTATCCCATCTAAATGTCTTTCCTATATCAAATGTGCTATACTCTCTCTTATTTTGGGGGTCTTGGCTCATGCTATTGCCTTGGCCTATCACATTCTTTCTGACCCCACCCCAGCTTTGTCCTAACTTATGCTTATTCTCCATTTTAACCTCTGCCTTTTCTGAGAAGCCCTTTCCAGCCCCCCAGGTACAGGTTAGGTATTAGGTACCTCCTTCATATTTCCAGAGCATGTGTATTCTCTCTTTGATAGCATTCATTTGCTGGATGATCTTTGGCTATTTTTTGTTCTGAATCGCCCATTAGCCACGCCCATGAGAACATAGATTCTATCTGTTCTGTTCAAAGCTTAATCTCCAGTGGCTGGCCTATTACCTGGAACATAGTATACACTCAGAAAATGTTGGCTGATCAGAGTCTTGAATAATACGTCACATGAAATCACTTTCCCAAAGTGCGTAGGATAAGAGAAAAACATTTCTTACCTTGTATTTAAATCCAGAAGTGGGTTTTTCCCCTTTCTCACCTTATTGGTTGTTTTAGTCATCAAGCAAAGACGATTTTGTTATTAAGTGAGGTAGAGGCAGGAGCAGTACAGCAGAGACAGAGACCAACAGTTCCAGTGGCCAGTGAGAGCTGACTTCCCTTTCTCACCAGCTTCACACGGCATGGGGGCCTGGAAGCCTCTATGATTCCCCTGCAACTGCTATTTTCTTTGATTTATCACTGGTTTCAGATGGAGCCAATGATAATGTACACTCCAAACTTCTGGCACACTCTGGAAGGTTGCAGATAGCTTTTCTATGCACATTAAACACATAATAATGATGGTCGTTCAGACCTCATACTTGGCAGATTTTACACTGAAGAGGACCTGTTTCTTATTTGGCTGTTCAAATCACAAGGAATGACCATTAAATTCAAAGGAATTCTGGGTTTGACTCTCTCCAAGTAGATGCTAAATAAGATAAGAAAAAGAGTGGTCTATTCAGTGGTTAGTAATCTCCTTAATCTGTGCATTTCAAAATTAAAGACCCATCTATAATCCTAGTGCTTTAGGAGTCCAGGACATGGGAAATCTCTTGAGGCCAGGAGTTTGAGGCCAGCCTGGACAACATAGCAAGATCCATCGCTACAAAAAATAATAAATACAAAATTAGACTGTGTGCTGGGCTATAGCCTGTAATCCCAGCTACTTAAAAGGCAGAGTCAGGAAGATTGCCTGAACACTGGAGTTTAAGTTTATGGTGAGCTATGACTGTGACACTATACTCCAGACTGGGTGACAGAGCTTGTCTCAAATTAAAAAAAAAAAAAGGTAAAGGCCAAAATACAAAGAAACCCACCATCTTACTCAGAATGGATTAAAGAGACTGTTTTCAAGGAGGTGATTAAAACTAAAGGTCTTAGCCAGCAAAGCCTGTAGAACCTGTTAATTCCTTTCTGAGAAAAAAAACTGCCTAAATTAAATAATCACTCCACCAAAAGGCATTTAAAGGTCACTTTTAGCAGACTTCTCTTGTCAAGAACATCCATACCAATTATTTCCGGTGTGCTGGGAATACTAGTTACCTTGTAAGAAGGAAAAAAAAAATGAGCAAGCGAAATAATTGTTTTGTCATATTTCTTGTGATAGCGTATCTTAAATCCAGCAAACAGACCCTAGAAGCACAAAGGAAAAATCAGCCTTTTCAGCACTGAACTTATAAACCTAACCCTGAAACATGAGGTCTCAAATCATACTGGGCCTTATTTAGAGTTATCTAGGTCTTGGGTATTCTGATTCCTCCAACAGCTAAGTGCAGGTATGGTATGGTCAAATAAACACAAGATTCAAGTCAGAAGGTCCAAATTTAAATCTACACTTTTACATATAACTCAGACATATTACCGAATGTCTCACAATTTAACAGTTTTCCTCTTCAACAGGAAGATAGCAATATATATAACACCAGGTTACAGTGGCAGTGAAATGAAGTAATATATCTAATCTTTTAAATTAATCTTTTGGCATAGCTTATTAAAGGGTCCTATATACAGTGTGTGCACAGTAAATACTAGCATTAAGAAATGAGCTGTGTACACTTGTCTGGCCAACTCACTCCATTTCTCTGGATTTCAGTTTCCTTACCTGTAAAATGGGAAATAATAATACCAACCCCTTAGACTGTGCAGAGATGCAGGGGCAGAAGTGGTGGCAGTAAAGCCACCAGAAGCAAAGGGAGCCAGATCTTCAGCTTCCCCACTGCACACAAACTGTTCACAGGACAATCAAGGCAGGGCCTTCATCTGTATTTAAAAACAGAGTCTCACTCTGACGTCCAGCCTAGAGTGCAGTGTATGATCTCAGCTCACTGCAACCTCCGCCTCCCGAGTTCTAGCAATTCTTCTGCCTCAGCCTCCTGAGTAGCTGGGATTACAGGTGCGTGCCACCATGCCCGACTAGTTTTTGTATTTTTAATGGAGATAGGCTTTTACCATCTCCATCTCCATTGGCCAGGCTGGTCTCGAACTCCTGACCTCAGGTGATCTGCCTTCCTCAGCCTTGCAAAGTGCTGGGATTATAGGCATGAGCCACTGCGCCCAGCCTCATCTGCATTTTCGTATATGGTTTAGATGAAATAATGTATGGAAAGAACTTACATTAACTCATTATAGTATAAAATGATAGCATTTCTTCTTAATATACTGTTTCATAAATTTTATATTTTATAAAACAAATACATATTGCTTAGTTAACTACTGTTTAAGCCCTAGATTCATACCTTAATTAATTAATCAAACAAACCCTAATTAATCCTGAAGCTAGCTCCCCTCAGGATGTTGGTCCTGGTGTTTTCCAAGGCCTGCTGAGAAGAGAAATGGACAGTGACCCTCCCATCAGATGAGATTCCAAAGACAGTCTCCATTGGACTCAAACTCAACCTCCCTGTCTCCATCCCTAGAGAACTGCAAGTAAATTCCTTCCCGGAGACCAATCCATTTCTCTAATCCATGTGTTGTACCCTGAGGCTCCAGGGTACAACATAGGGATTAGAGAAATGGGTTGGTCTGTCTCCTGGCTTCTCTTCTAAAAACATCTGTTACAGAAGTACCAAAGATTAGATGGTCTCTTTGGAAAAGGTTTTACATCTACCTCACATCTTTCTGAGTTGCTTTTAGCAGCAACCTAAAAAGCTCCTTCACTTATGCCCAACACTGCAAAATGCCGGTCTTGTGAATTTAGAAACACTATCAACACTTTGCTGCAGGTAGATATTACTTGATATTAAATCACCACAGAATGTCTGTAGAAATGCATTAGACACCAAAGACTTTCTGACTGAGGAAAGGTAAGCACAATGAAATAATTAGATATGATTTGCCATTTCTTTACAAATGTTGCCACATACTCAATTCAGCATGTGGTTTCTCACTTTCCTTATTAGCTTGCTTGTATTCATTGTGTCTAGTTCTCTGGAAATGATTTTTTAAGCCCTTGTAAATCAAATAATGCTTAAAAATCAATTTACTAGGTTAAAATCATAATGCTTTTCTCATTATGGTGTGCACCTGTAATACCAGCTACTCAGGTGGCTGAGATAGGAGGAACACTTGAGGCCAGGAGTGCAAGATCAGCAGGGCAACATAGCAAAACCCTGTCTCTAAAAATAAAATAAAATAAATAATGCTTTCCTCAGCACTGACAATTCAAATGAAATGTGGCTCTGTAACAATACTGAGAGAATGCAGGACTTTCAAACATCTTTAGGGAATAAAGTGGATACCCTGGATTTAGGCATGGAGTTATCACTATATATTTGAGGAATATATGTAAATTCCAAAGTTATTTAAAAAGCTTCTCTACCCAACAAACCTGGGATCATGGGGAAGACATATGTGGTACTTACCAGTATTTCTAGCTTCCCTCTTTTGGGACAAGAGGATATTATATTGCCCTACCACCTTTGAATTATTAACAAATGTAGCCAGGTGACTTCTTTTGGCCACCATAAGGAAGTGTTTAATTTCTAACATTCTTCTGACCTGTCTGGCTACCAGGGAAGCACACACAGCAGAGCCATCACACGAGTGAGGGCTGCCCGTGAGAATCACTCAGCCATTTAGCAGACTTGGCATGAGCAAGAGAGAAACTCTGTCACTTTATGACACAGATTTGTTTGCTTCTACAGCGTGGCCTAGCCTTTCTCACCAGTACAGAGTCCACCAAGCCCTACCATAGCAAAGCTCCTTAGGGTCCCTAAGCATGTCCCCAATACTGTCCACTCACTCTTCTTACTACTCACTCTGTTCTCCTGCCTCCCTTCCAGAAGGTCCCTGATGTATACATTGGGCCTACCAGGATAATGTACTCCATCTCAAGATCCTTAATCACATTTGCAAATATCCTTCTGCATATCAAATAACATTTTCAGCCAGTATATTTTAATCATCTTATCTCACCTTGCTCCTCTACCATTCCACACTCCTTCTCACCCTTGGCTAGCAGTGTCTTAAACATGCATCCCTGCTGAATGAATGAATGCTTAGTTCAAAATGTATACCATATCAGAATCTCTGCTTTATCAAAAGCCCAAACAATATGGTTAATAAAGCTACACACACTCAAACATACACACAAAGAAAAAATTAATGCACCTCATAAAAACAAAACTAGGTAAGAAGAAAGTTGCTCAGTCCAGGCTATCAAAATTAATGGGAAAAGGAAGTAAATGGTCTTCTCATACTGGCACTCAGTAGTAAGTCCTTAAGAAATATAAAAGAATGCATCAAGTTGATGATTATTTGCAGAAGCACATGTACATACATATATCAGCAGTTAATATATATGCACGGAATCAAATCACCCATAGCTCAGCAGAATCTAAACCATATGTCTTCTTGCAGAGATTTGCTTATTAGCTGTCTTCATTCCTTCCGTATTACATAATTTGAGAAAGGTAAAGACTGCTATTTCATTCCTCTCAGTTCTATTTCTGCTTAGTGCCTTCATATTCATCGATTCACAAGGGCCTTCAGGCAAGAAAAATTTCTCTTTAAATGTGTAATCTCTCTCTCTCTTTTTTTTTTTAAGATGAGGTTTCACCATGTTGGTCAGGCTGGTCTTGAACTCATGACTTCAAGTGATCCACCCACCTAGGCCTCCCAAAGTGCTAGGATTACAGGCGTGAGCCACCGCACCCAGCAAATGTGTGATCTCTCAAATCTGCCAAACGTAGTGATTTCATAGTAATTGTTTCAACCACTTTCTTCTGCGGACCCAATACTTCATAAGCCATAAGATTGAAAACATTCTCTTTTGCTGGGCACGGTGGCTCACGCCTGTAATCCCAGCACTTTGGGAGGCCGAGGTGGGCAGATCACGAGGTCAAGAGATCGAGACCATCCTGGCCAACATGGTGAAACCCCGTCTCTACTTAAAAATACAAAAATTAGCCAGGCGTGGTGGCA
>CAUYQU010009572.1:0-50002 GCA_963574635.1 Cheracebus regulus | reverse complement strand
TCCCCTCCCTGTGCTCATGTGTTCTCATTGTTCAACACCAGCCTAAGAGCGAGAACATGCGGTATTTGAAAACCAGACAAGTTTTTGAGAAAAAATTCTGAGATGTTTCAAAATTGAGAAATCTATTAACATATATCCCGAGGACAAATGACAAAAAAGCAGTATGTAATATTAAGATAGATTCTATAAAAGTATTTGTAAGTTCACTACACATTCTTGATATTTTTTAAAAAATCACCTAGTAAACTAGAACAAACCCTTGCATGATAAAACCATTTCTACCTTAAATCAACTGCCAACATCATGCTTAACACTAAAAGCATTCCCAATAAAGTAAGCAAGTTTTACATTATCACCAATATGTCTTAGCATTGATTTAAACATGTCGATCAATGCAATATCACAGGAAATAAAAATAACAGTTTAAATTATTGATAGAGAAGAAAACAGAAACACAGTACTATCTGTAAACCAAAACCACACTATTGGATGCAAAAATAGCCATTTTACATAAAATGAAAGAGCTAGCCTTCAGAAAACCATTCTAAAAACGAGATAAACATAAATGTACACATCCTCATAAGGAGTTGCAAAGATATTAGGCAAAATGTTTTTGAATATATAACTAAAATATGAGTTTAATGAAACTATGCGAACTTTTTTAGCAAGTGTTTCTAAATATAGACTCTGTGTGATGGATATATTAAGGCTTATTACATTATTTTCTTAATTTCTGTTAGAAAATGTCCATATTGGAAAGAATGAATAATGGTAGTCTGAGAATCAAGAGTACTGCAATTTTTGTCTCTAACTATATTTGTAATCTTGAACAAATTACATAACTCTTCTCTCTTGTTTTAGTTTCCTCATTTAGTTCATCTTTTTCTAGATCACGCTTTCTGGTTCTATAATTCTATTTTATTTTCAGTAGCCTTCTCAATTTTTATATATTTTAATATATTGTAATTCACAGTGGTTCAATTTGTGATAATCACTGCTGAGCCACCAATTGAAAATTCAGCCAAAAAACCAAAAATGGCATTGCTATAACTTTAATATAGCATACTGTTCCTCTCTTCTTTGAGATCTAAAATGGTTTCTTTATCTAGTTTGTCGGATTCTCTTGGGTTTACTGTACTATTAGACACTGACACATTTCAAAGGATCCTTTAAAAATAAGAAACAAAAGAAAAGAAAAAGAAAACAACCAAATCTGGCTTCTTCTGGGATGCTGAGATGTCTTGACAGCAATTACTGCAGTAGAGACTGGTGAATACCCTATTTTCACAGCTGACGTTTTCCTTCAAAATTGCAGCTACCTTCACTTTGGTTGAGGCCAGGGGACTATATTTAGATAGTATAAATGTATCCAGAGAGCAATCTTTCACGTTTATTTGTAGAGTGGGTTTATTTTTATTTACTGATGTCACACAAAATGATGTTTCCTGGATTTCTGCTGCATATAATGTATCAAAAAATAAAGACAGTCTAGAACACAACGTAAGAATATAGTCTGTGTGATTATATTGACAATGGTTTCGATTTATATGCAATTATACTTCCATAATGTGGAAATTGTTGACACAAGTCTATATTTACTATGTAAAAGGAAGCTTTATTATGCATAATGGAGATGGCATGGGAATAAGGGAGTCTCTTATTCTTCCTGTCAACCTCAGGCCAATGTGAAATGCAAGAAACAAGTAGGACATAGGGAAAAGCAATAGTCATCACCAAGAGCACTCAGCTATTTCTTCCTCCTCACTTAGAAATAAGGAATGTTGAGAAAGCAAAACATTAGTTTATACAATCTTCAAAATACAAAGAAAATTCAAGTCAAATTCTTTTCCCAACTTTATATGTGGTATGTATGTGTGTATATGTGTGTGTGTGTGAGTGTGCAGATTAATAAGTCCTAGACAATAAAAAAATTGCTAGCACGTAAATAAAGGGACCAATACTAGCACCTCTTTTTTTGTCTTTTTTTCTCCATTATTGGATAATAGTGGTTACCAAATATAATTCAACAACAGAGCTTAGTAAATATGTCCCCCCTAGGTTTTAATTTATACTACAAAACATGTATTTCAGTCCTTAACATTACTAGTTACAAAATTTTTCTATTGTTCCCCTATTGAAAGTTTAAGAGAATGCTCATGAACTGAGTTTCCTTTTTAAAAAAAAGTCAGATAACGTCAACATCCTTCGCATCTCATTTCTTTTCCTTCAGACTTATGACTTAATCCTCATTAGTTATAATACTTTATTTTCATCTGTTTGATTTGATTATTTAAAACTTTAAGTTGCAAATGGGTTCATTTTGGAGATGATAAACACAGAAAACTTTAGTATTTCTCTTGATCCATTATTTTAGATTGTCCTGTGATGTACTAGGGGCAACTAGTGAAAGAAATGATAATTTGCCAATGTCTCTCAAAATACTGAATAGTAAAATAACAAAAATCTTAGAAATGGGAAGTGATCTTAGGCCCAAACTCTCACCTGATAAAGAAACCCTTCTAAAATATCCATGACAAAGGGTCACTTAAGTTCAACTTGAAACACCAGTGATGTTATTAGTTCTCAGAACAGCCTATTCATTATTTAAATCCTTTTGAATTGAAAGTTACTCTCATGGGGCACGCCTGTAATCCCAGCACTTTTGGAGGCTGAGGAGGACAGATCACTTGAGGTCAGGAGTTCAAGACCAGCCTGGTCAGCAGGGTGAAACTCTGTCTCTACTAAAAATACAAAAATTAGCTGGGCCTGGTGGTGTGCACCTGTAATTTCAGCTACTCGGGGGGTTGAGGAAAGGGAATGGTTTTAGCCTGTGAGGCAGAGGTTGCAGTGAGCCAAGATTGCCTTACTGCACTCCAGCCTGGGTGACAGAGACTCTGTCTCAAAAATAAAATAAAATAAAAAAAGAAATTTACTTTCACGGGTCTGCACTATGGATCATTTTAGTGTAATCTGCATCCTTTTCCCATATGACAGTCCTTTGTCTATTTAAAAAGAGTTTTTGGGCCACATTTTTCCCATAGTCCACCCAAGTTTTCTGCTGGAAAAATCACTTTCCATTCTTTAACTATCAATCTTAAAGTTTTTCTAACCATTCACCTTTCAGCTATGTAGTTTGTTAATAAGCTTAGATACTAGCGGACCTTAGCACAATACACTAACTTCAGTGAAACATTTAAGATTCGTACCCATAAAGGAAGATACAAGATGGGTACTAAACATGTTTCTTATTTAGGGCACCATTTTTCCATCAACATTGTCTGAGTGTTTTTTTTTTTTTAAATTATCTGCACTCGCTGGTTGCTGATCTCAGCCTTTAGCAAACTAAAATTCTCAGACCTTTGCACACCGCGCATTAGCTAGCTAGCTCCCTGTACTGATTCTTGTGGATTTGAAAATGCAATTATAGGACTTTAACCACCCCCTCCAGATCTCCCATCTGTGTTGCCTTTGCTTAAACCTTTTTCTTCAACCAAAATATTCCTACCTCTGCTGTGTGAAACTCTTTATCTTGGGTTTTACCTTCCTCGGGTCCACGTGACCCCTGCTCCTGTAACACTATGCTTAATGGAGAAGATGAAATTTAAAGAGGCAAACAATCCAAGTTCCTCTCTTCATCTATCATTACACCATCTCGCAGAAGCTGGTCCCTTTCTTCTTCAGCCTTCTCCAGTAGACAGAAACAAACCGGTGTTACACAAGACTGCTTATTCCGACTTCAGTCTTGATGAGGCCACATTTACTAGCTTAGAGCATTCTCCTCTCTCTCTCACTCAAATTATTTTTGGTTTTGCAGGCATCCTTTGAAAGACACTTTTAAAATATTTTGAGTTGTGAATTCTTTGATGGAGACAGGATTCCGTGAAGGTGCAAGGGCTGTGTCATGGCTTTGGTGTACAGTGTAAGACTTAGAATCGAATGGGTCTAGGGGTGTGTCCTGGGCCCATGTGGGACAAGCCACTGTTTCCTTTACTAAAATTCAGAATAAAATTCCTATCTGCCTCAGAGGTCAAGTAAGAATTATATAAGATTTTAAAAAATAAAATGTTGAAAATAATCTTTTTTCTTTTTTTGAGAAGGAGTTTCACTCTTGTTGCCCAGGCTAGAGTGCAATGGCGTGATCTCGGCTTACCACAACCTCTGCCGTCTGGGTTCAAGAGATTCTCCTTCCTTAGCTTCCAGAGTAGCTGGGATTACAGGCATGCACTACCATGCCCGGCTAATTTTATATTTTTCTTAGAGACGGGGTTTCTCCAAGTTGGTCAGGCTGACCTTGAACTTGCGACCTCAGGTGATCTGCCCACTTCGGCCTCCCAAAGTGCTAGCATTACAGGCATGAGCCACTGCGCCCAGCCTAAAATAGTATCTTTATCAAATTAAGTACTCAATAAATATAATCTATTAGTATATTAATTATACTTTTCTAGATATAAAATGATCATCAAAAGAAATCAGAAAATGACAAACTCTTTGTTCTTTGGAACACAAGACATCTGGTGCCTAGGCCGTTTCTGTTTTTGGCAATATTTGGAATGTGCTTCCCCTCTCATTGCTTGTATCTCCAAATATCCCAACTCTACCTTCCTTCTGAAGCCAAGCTGAAATGTGACCTCTTCCACAAGGTTTTGAGGAAGACCTTCAGACTTTCTTCTGAAGTCCTCATTACCTTTAGACTTGACTCCTGCTCTGTGAGGATCTTGAAGGTATGGGATTTTTGCAACACACATGTCAATCCCCATTATCTGACATAAACCTGGATCACGGTAGGTACTTAATAAATATCTGTTCTATGAATCAATGACTTCCTTTTCCCCCAGCCATCATTAATTTCTTCCTCTCCTGATTTTGTATATCCTTATTGCACATAAATATTTACCACGCACCATAATTATTTGTGCATATGTCTCTTCTGCCTTGCAGGACTATAAAGCTTTTTGAGCACATCTATGTCAAATTGACCTCTAGCTACCCTACAATTCCTTAACACATACTAGACACTTAAAAATACTTTCAAATGAATTAATATCTGCTTTTCTTTATTGCTACAGTATTTTCTGTCCATGAGGTTTTGTAATCTGTACCAGGAGAATGATTAACCATAACTTGCCTTTGTAGGAATTTCCTTTTTCTGAGACAACTGTTCTATAATATAATGACTAACACTGTTTATACAATTGATCTAGCTAAAACCCCCTCGACCGTGAAAAGCCTATGGAAAATGTATGCCCAATTCTAGAGGAATATTTTGGCTATCCTTTTGTTACTCTCTTTATTCTTAATGCTCACATATAATCCACCTTAAAAGGTTAAAAAGTGAGGCAGAGGGAGGATCACATAGCTTACCTGAGATTTTGCCTGACACCACTAGATTTGGGCCTTCCTATGGAACTCTTAAGTTTCAGATATTACTATATTGAAATGACTTCTATTGAATACTAATCATTCAATGGGCATTAATTAATATTGAGTATCTCTATGCACACAGGAGACTATGTGGAATGCTTTAGAAGATACAAAACAAACTAAAGGTCTGCTCCCTGTTTTGAAGGGAAGGTCTATATAAAAAAGTATATACACATCAATGCAAAGCAATATACAAACTGAACCCTAAAATTATAGATGTAAAAAAGTATACCACAGACTGGGAGAAAATACTTGCAGAAGATGTATCCAATAAAGGGTTCCGATGCAGAACACAAAAAGAACTCTTAAAACACAACAACAAGAAAACAAGAGCAATTTAAAAATGGGCAAAATATCTGACCCATCACATTACCAAAGGAGACATACAAATGGTAAATACATATATGGAAGATACACAGCATCATCTATGATTAAAGAATGGCAAGTTAAAACTACAGTGATCCACCACTATAAACCCATTAGAATGGCCACTGGGACACTGACAACAGCAAATGCTGGTAGAAATGTAGAGCAGCAGGAACTCATTCATTGCCAGTGGAAATGCAAAGCGATACAGCCACTTTGGAACACATTTTAGTAGTTTCTTACAAAACCAAACATACTCTTACTACACAATTCAGCAATTAAACTCCTTGGTATTTACCCAGAAGAGCTGAAAATTTATGTCCACACAAAATTCTGGACATGGATGTTTATAACAGCTTTATTCATAATTGCCAAAACTTATAGGCAACCAAGATGTCCTTCAGTAGGTGAATGAATAAACTGTGGTATATCCAAACTATGGAATATTATTCAGTGCTAAAAAGAAATGGGCTATCAAGCCATGAAAAGACATGGGGAAGTCTTAAATGCATATTATTATACTAAGTGAAAGAAACTAATCTGAGAAGCCACTGTATGATTTCAATTGTTGACATTCCGGAAAACGAAAAACTATAGAGACATAAAAGGATATGTGGTTGCCAGGATCTGGTTGGGAGAGAGGGATGAACAGGTAAAGCCAGAGGATTTTTAGGACAGTGAATGTACTCTGTGTGATATTATAATGGTTAATACAAGTCATTAGACATTTGCCAAATGAAAAACACCAGGAGTGAACCCAAAAGTAAACTATGGACTTTGTGTGATAATGATGTGTCAATGTAGATTCATCAGTTTTAACAAATTACCACTCTAGTGTGGGATGTCAGTGGTGGAGAGACTGTGCATGTGTAGGGGCAGAGAGTATATGGAAAATCTTTATAAGTTTGCTCAATTTTTTTGTGAACCTAAAACCACCCTAAAGAATAAACTTACTAAAAAAAGACACATATATGTTATGTATATATTATATAATATATACATATTTTATATATCGAAGAAAGCTGATTAAAATCTTGTTTAGAAATACAGCAGGACCACAGAAGAAACAAATTTCTGAGGATACTCAGGAGTTCACCTGAGATTAGGTAATACCAACAGGAATCAATGTTTCTTGAGCACAAACTGATCTTGGAATGGTCTAAACAATTTACATGTTGTTTCTCAGTTAATATCCACAGTAAACAAATAAAGGAAATACTGTTATTATCTGTATTTTGTAAATGGCTTGAAACTTATAACGGTGAATAACTTCCTCAAGGTCACAGAACTAGGGAAGGGTGTAAGCGAATATGAATCCAGGCCTGTTGAACCACACAGCTGAGATTAACTAATATCCTATACTTCCTGTCTTGGGAAAAGAAAAAAGAAAAATTCAGTTGGACAAAAGCAACAGAAAGAGAATTCCAGATGGGAGAAGTCTGATTAACTTCTGGAAACTTTGCAATCGATGATGGCTTTATGCTTCACTTATTTTTATTTAATATTTCTTCAATACTGCTAGTCTATTTCCAACGTGAACAGAGGGAACAGTCCTTCTGTTACATAAGAATTATGTACATATGTTTATTTATATTCAATTTATAAGCAGTCTGTGTTTTTAAGAAGACTTATTAAGGAGAAATAATTTTTCATAGGATCAGTCTTGGGGCTAAGCAATTATATTTGCTATCTTTTAATTACTAGTAGTCATATTTCTTGCATAATTATTAAACTTTTATAAATATGTCTAAAGAAATAGCTTGAAATTCTCCTAAGGCTCAACCTCTTTTTTAATTGTGACTAACAATTTTTAATACAAGGCAAACGCATGGCAGCCTGAAGGAATAATTACCTTGCACCTATCACTGGAGTTTTTTAAAGAGCTACGCAATTTTTGTTAACCTTCCACTGACTTGTCTACAGCAATTGAAGTTTATCAGAAAGATTTATGACATGGTATCAGGCCCTAATAAATGACTTTGTGAAGTTGGGAAAACTCACTAAAGTTAAAGTTATTATCTGAACCTCATAGGGCTAATTGGAGATGCAACCTGATGTGTTAAGTCAGCAGTAAGAAACACAACGGGTTACCAGTTAAAGCCTGTCTAGGCTTGGAGAAGAGGCGGGGAAAAGAAAAGATCTGCAATGAAAATAAATTATACGTTTAAACAACAGAGCCAAAAATTAGTCCCTCAAAAGCATTTCCTGAACTCTCTGGGGATGTCAATGGGGTCAGTTCTCTGCTTAAAAAGGGACCCTCACAAGGGATTCTCAAAGTTAATTATAAAAGTTGCTATGCAAGTCTGTAACAGGAACATCTGAGCATCTACAGACGTGGGGCTTCCAGAGAGCAAGAAGAAACTCCACCGCTTCCCCACCAATCCTCTTCTGAGGAATAGGCAAAATCTTATTTCCCCAACTCAGCTCTTTGACACTGTCATTTTGAAATATGTTAGGCAAATCAAGTTAACATTAAAAAAAACACACACACACCGTATAAATGAGATAACCTCTTCTCAAATCCTGGACTTTACCTAATGCCATTGAAAACAGGGTGGTTTTTCTTAAATATTTCTGACTTGATGCTGATTTTCCCTAAGATGTAGCCAAGTAAAAATGATTTTAAAATCCCTGCACCTTTCTGGTATTAATGGAAAGAAGTAGTGGGGTGTTACAGGGAGCTTTTTTCATGGTGTTCTTAACTGAGTCACAAAAATAACAGAAAATTGCCTTTGTGTGCCTGTGTTTAATGTCTCTGTGCATGAAAAGCCTTGGGGATAAAGGGAGAAGCAGATATTTCAGAATGTTTGATTATGATTGTTTTTATCAGAATCTGTTTAGACAAGAAAATCAGAACTGAAAGTAGACATATGCTAAAACATTTTCAGCCCATATCCTGCTGCTTTCACATTGAAAATTGAGGACCATAAAACAACAAATTCACGTTAGATTTATTGAGTTCCTTTCAGTCAGCAAGATCCCCAAAGTGTTGTGCAAAATAACAGCAACTTTTGAATTAGAAAATTATTACAGGTTCCCACAAAGATTCTTTAACTCAGAAATATAGGGAGAATGGCTAATAAGACAGCTGAGAGGGATTTTCCACACCCTTCTCCTCAATCCATAATTTAAATACAGCCATAAACTGTGCATGACCAATATAAGCATTTGTGTGCAGCATATATCTGAGCCTGAAAGGTAGAAGGCAGTGTTTGAAAATATGTTTTTAATAAAGCCTATAATACAGAATAGACAAACACCAAGGTTGAGATGGATTACAAGGGCAAGTATTAAATGATTACACCTTCTTCCCAAAATCATTTCTTGTTATACGCATCAAAAAAGAACAATCTGCTTTAGATAGTATTTTAAGCAATTGACTACTGTGTATGTCCTTACACAGCCACCAGAAGAGTTTCAATGAATACTTTTCACCGACTCAGTGAGCCAAATCATAAAGCCTCAGGCTGTCAGAAAAAGAAAAAAAAAATTCAATCGTAAATTTTGACAAGAATGTGACAAAAATATGTAAGATAGATTCACTGGCATTTCTAGAGTAAAAAATTACTAGAATTGGCCCACAGCTTCTATTGCTGAAAAATTTAATGTAGTTACATTTTTATGGTATTGTCTAGACTCTACAGCATTGGCAGAATTTTTGTTTTAAGTCTATGCTGGGAATAAATTAAATAAAGGCCTAGGTGTTCTCCCTTCTATTGTAAGAACTGTGCCCTTTTCCAAAACAACGTGATTATGGTTTAGCAAATGAATGTGAAGGTAAAAGTGTTTAGGAGAAAATGCAAAGGTAAGATCTTAATGTTGTGCTTAACAGCATGTATCCCTTAGTGAGAATTCTAAAAAGCAGACTGTAAGGAATACATTCTCCAATGTAAATCAGCTTGCATGTTTTCTGGGAATCTTGTTAAAATATAGACTCTGATTCAGTAGACTTGGAGTGGACCTAAGAGTCTGCATTTCTCACAGGCTCCTAGGTGATGCTGATACTGCCAGTCTGCAGATAACATTTTAAGTAGCAAGACTGTCATGTATGGAGAAGTTTCATGGATAGGATCAGTCTTTTAAAAATCTTTAAATAATTTGAATGTAAATTATATGATGCTTCCCTGTCTCCTGGTTCCTGAAATCATAGGCTGGTCATGACAACGTTTTCTTTAGACAACATTGGAATAGCAATTTGACTATGGCATTCTAATTGGCATGTATTTTGACTACAGGAAGACTGTAATAAAAGAGTATTTCTCCAAAATAAAGTTTTCTTTTCTTTAGCTTTTATAAGTAGCTCAACAGAAAAGAGAGTGTGGCTCTGTGTATGATTTTACTTCCTTTAAATTCAAAAGCAGGCTCTATAAATAGCTTTACAAAGTATAGTAATGAACTGAGTGACTAGGCTCAAGAAATCTGGGGTTTCCTATGGGCTTAGAGGCTACTGAGGCAGTCAGACCTTCAGATTTAGCTTCTATCAGCGATGGATTGGACAGTGACATAATCTGGGACAGATGTCAATTTTAGCCTTACTCTAACGTAAGTCTGGAATATATTTTAATTCACCAGCAGGAAGGATTTTGATGCACGTAAGTTAGAGTTTAAAACCAGGTTTATTTTTGTTTGGGAAAAATTCTGTGCATCTCAAAAGGCACAATACCTGTGTGTTAACCTGTTATTGGTTTTTGTTGCTGTTAGTCTTAACGGAATTCCTGATAAATTCCTATTTACATAGGCCAGTGGACTAGAACAGATGCCTCGCATCTCTGTAAGAGCTTTGTGCTGCTCATTTTATCCAAGTTAAAATCTCTCCACATCTTAATTTGAAAATTAATATACAGGAATTTAATCCTGAAATAGCCACTGCATCAACTTTTGTCTAGTTCACGCTTTGCCAGAATGTCTATCCATTATGTGTCTTTCTCTTTTGGAAGGCTAGGTATATTGAAACTCTTTTAAGAATCATTTTAACAAAAAAATGTAAACAACAGAAATTTATTAACTTTCTTATGGGATACTTTTCCTGATAAATGCTCCCTACAAAGTGAAAACCTGAGGGTCTTTTTTATTCGGAAAATGTAAGGAAGTGTGTAAGTGGGGATATAGATCCTTCTAAAAAGTCATAAAAGAAAAGAAATTGCAAGTGTTCTCTTGTGTTTCATCAGAGCTTTCTTTGTCATGTCTAAGGGCCCACAGCAGGGATTAGGGAGATGCAAAACCTTATTGTAAACAGGAAAGGTTGAAAGAAAAGGTTCATTAAAAAGAAAAAACATCTATCATTGAACATAAAATGTAAAAAGTGTTTCTTCCGAGTTGAGTGAAAAATACAGTAAAAAAGTGTAATCCTAGCTCAAAAGATTTTGTTTCAAAATCCTAATTCTGTTAACAAGGCGAAAGGAACTAAAACATATGGGTGTACATAAAGTCTCCTGGTTCACCCATCAATCCTTGAAACTGCCATACTTAAGTATCTGTTTCAGAGTCATTCTCTTATATTTACTACAGTCATTTTTATATTTCAGTTTTCCTCTTATCCTTCTTCTTGAATGCTATTGGAAAAAATGTTATCAAAAAAATATTCCCATAAGTATTGTATAAAAGCTGTCTCATGGGTTTGTTTTTAGAAAAATGTTCAGCCATGTTTTTGATTCAGTGCAAGAAGGAACCTGTGATAGTTTTAACGTGGGCAACCCAATTCGTAGTCTCGGACTTGAGCAAATGTTCTTCTTGGAGCAGCTGTTAATAGACTCTTGCTCTATTGTTAATCAAAAAGCCAATAATAAAGAGGCAAATTAAAAGGCCATTTAATATTACACTTGTAATTATTCACTTTATTTCTCATATAAGTGCAATCTGAGTTCAATGCAGTGCTTTCAAAGAAAATATACATAAGGTAGAGGAAAATATCATCATAAAATTAAAAAATTTTTAAAAATAGTACTATGTACACCTTTATAAAATATGACTAGGGAACTCAGAAAATGTTCAAGGACCAATGTCTAAATACATATGTATGCACACACACTAACATGCACACATGCATACACACATAAATGAATGCATATATTCTCAGGCAAAAAGTACACCTTAGGCCCAGAAACCAGATATTAGCAAAGTATTGCTCAGAATACTATTTATAGTTTATTTTTAGAGATAAACACAGTGACATAACTTCATCTTCAAAACTTTTTAAAAATAATTACTTTTCAGAATAGGCACTCTGCTACTTAATGGAAACTCATGCTATCCACAACATGAAATGAAAGTACAAACATCTATTCCCACCATCTTAGATTGTTGTTTAAATATAGATATATATTTCATTAAAATATATAACTTAAGTCATTGACCTTTACTGATTTGATAATGGTACTTAGTCTCTATTTATTAAATAGTGTCATCTTTCTGGAGTTTACTATAATAGATTCTGCTTAAGTTATGAAAAAGTACTCTTTCCACGTATTATTAAACAAAACCTCTCACTTATTCTATTCTTACTGTCTTACAGTGGCAACCACTGATGCCACAAAAGCTATATTTCCACTGAAGCATTTTAAGAGAATTTTGAGTAAGTTATTGATCATTTGATAAAATCCATTGACTAAATGTGACTTTGATTAATTGCTGATACTTGAACTTACTGTGTGATACTAACAGGATTTATTATTTAGTAAGCACTTATTCCAGACAATGTTTTAAACACTTTAGTTACCCCGTCTCTTTTTTTTTTGAGACAGAGTGTCATTCTGTCACTCAGGCTGCTGGAGTGCAGTGGCGTGATGCAGATGATTGCAACCTCCGCCTCTCAGGTTCAAGCAATTCCCCTGACTCAGCCTCTCAAGTAGCTGGGATTACAGGTGTGCCACCAAGCAAGGCTAATTTTTTGTATTTTTATTGGAGATGGGGTTTTGCCATCTTGGTCAGGCTGGTCTCAAACTCCTGACCTCAAGTGATCCACCTGCCTCGGTCTCCCAAAGTGCTGGGTTAGCATGTGTGAGTCACTGTACCCAGCGTTATCTCATTCATTTAATTCTTACAATTACTTTGAAAAGTAGGTAGCATAATAAACTCCATTTTACATATGATGAAACTAAGGCACAAAGAAGATAACAAAGATCACACAACTAGTCAGTGGTAGAACTCTGTAATCTGTGGGTTTCACATCTGCAGGAGGATGCATGTAAGTGATGTGCAAATACTACTCCATTTTATATGAGGGACTTAAACATCGACCTTATAGATTTTGTTGTGTGTCTGTGGGTGGGGAAATGTTTCTGGAACCAATCCTTGGAGGAACAACTGTACCTTATACACTACATTGTATGCTCACAATGAAAGTCTTTTAACCAGGAGGACATAAAGTAAGACACAAAACTGAGGGATACAGACTATGATTCTTTTGATTAATATGAAAGAAAACATCCTAGTACTTTGTTTTGGAAGAAAACATTCTAATACTTTATTATTAAGCTTTAGTGAGATTGAATCATTGTTGTACTTAAAGCAAATCTAAAGTAAACCATACAAAATAGAACTTTCCTAAAGATTGCCAGAGGTCAATAAAGCTATGGGTTATTTACAATGTAATATGAAACAGCATACAACAGGAAGGGAGAAGGACATACTAAATAAACAAAACCTGAAAAGGCAATTTTCTTCAGAGAATCTCCTCATATGCAAAAAATATTTCCAGAGGAAGTAGTATAGTTACTGTGTTTTCATAGTAAATCTGTTTGCTGATAACATATGCTGAACACAACTAAAGACAGTCCTTCAAGTCTAGACAGCCAAGCTGCACTAGAGCAAATACACTTGCTATTTAAATTTCCTTCAAAAAAAAATCTCATTTGTTTACCAAAATCTATTCACGCTTGTTGAAAAGCATCTTTCTTCACTTGTCTGAAAGTGACAATGAATCAAAAGTACCTTCTCTTCTGTTACCAGAGGCGATAATGGAGAAACTGAGATCCTCACCAGAGGCTGAAAGATGTCTTTTCAGTGCTCTTGACAGCAAAGGCTAATTTTTCCAAATAAAAACTTCTCCCTGAGCAGTTGTATTAATGAGGTCCGAAGCAATGCTTAACACTTGACTACTCTAATTAACTCCAGCTGACTGGCCACAAGCCCTCTTTCCAGTGGCCCGTACAGAAGAGATCACGCAAAGTGCGTGGTAATCCCATCCCCACTTGCTGTTTTCACAAAGCATGAAGGGGCTTTGTTCGTTGTTTGGCGGTTGTGAAGACATTTCAATTTCATCTGACATCACATCCTCAAGTGGAAGAAGTGTGCATAGAAACACCTAGCATCAGGATGCTTGTCTCAGTGTGTTTCACAACACTCACTAGGACAAAGACTCATTTCCAGGTTCCAGAAGTAGCATCCATTAACATGTGTTCCTTGACAAATCTGACTTCTCAAAAATGGGAACAAGTTTATTCTTGGTATACTTTTTTCCAAATACTCCAAATACATAATAAATCATCAAGTAATCAGGCCTAGTTATGTGATTCCTAGGTTTGAATGCAGGCATATTAAAGGAATTCACTTATTCACTGATTTGCCCAGCACACCTATTGAAAGGCTTCTGCATAGTAGATATCAGGCTAATTTGCTTTCATTAAATCTTTCCTAAGCAACTGAGCCCAGAAAAAATTGGTCTTCTCTCTGTTTCCTAGAGTGACAGATACTAAAGTATCTATAATATTCAATTTATTAGTAGTAAATTTTAAATGTAATTATATTAATTTCAACTTTTATTTACTGATGAATACCTTCTATATGCCAGGCACTTTTCTAAATGCCAAGTACACAGTAGTGAAACAGACAAAAAACTCTTTCTTCCTATAGCTTTTATTCTACAATGGAGAAACAAAAAATAACTTCAATAAGTGAACGAAATATATAATGTGAGGGAGACGTAAAAGAAGTGAGCAGGTGACACTGAAAGAGTGGCCAGAGAAAGCCTCACTAGAAAGGTGATCTTGTACAGATCAAAGGAGGTAAAGAACCATGTTAGTGTCTGGGAAAAAAGCATTCAGGGCAAGGAACGACTACACAGAAAGGCCTGGAGGTGAAAGCAAACAAAGCAAACATGATATTTGGTTGGAGGAAACATGTCATGTGGTTGGAGGAAAGCAAGAGGTAATGTGCGTAAGGGGTGCAAGATCATATAGGACGTCTTAGGTCAATGGACAACTTTTGGACTTTACTCTGGCCAAGACAGGTACTCATTAGAGGATTCTGAACAGATAATTGACACAATCTGATTTAGGGTTTTAAAAAGCTCATTCTCAGATTCTTTGGGAATAGGTTGAAAAAAGCCTAACACATAAGTACAGAGAACAATTAGTAGACTATTGAAATACTAAGAAGTGGTCACATTTTATTGCCTTTCAGTCATAATGAAGTCACATGAAGGTAGAGGCAACAAGATTTGCTGACAAATTGGATGTGAGGTGCAGGATAAAGAAACAACTCAAGATGTTTTCAAGGTTTTTGAAAAAGGCAACAGAGAGTTGCCTTGAATGGCTATTGAATTGCTAACCTTTCAGACAGTTATTGTGGAAAGGGTAGATTTTGAAAGAAGTATCAGATTAATTGTTGACAACCAAAGTTGTTATAAATCAGGTAATAAAAAGGGGACATGAGCTTAGAATATAGAAGTAAAATTTGGAAGTATCACAGACAGATGGTATTAAAGGCAATGAGCAAGAATGGGATCTCCAGGGGAGTGGCTGTAAGTAGAAAAAGAAGAGTCCCAGACTGAGCTCTCGGGGTGTTGAGGAAGAACCGGAAAAGGGGACCAAGGAGAAACAACATGAAAAGCAGGAGAAAACCTAGGAAAGCGTATGGCTCTAGAAATTAAGTGAACTAGTGTTTTGCTTAGGAGGGAATGATCAGTGATGTAAAATGCTGCTTATAGTCCATGAATATGAGGATTGAGAATTGATATTGATGGCTACTATTCACCTTAATAAGAATATTGAATAAAGTTTTTACCTAACTAAATTCTAGACTCCTGGTAGTCAGCGCTTGTCTTAAACAGGGAATTGAAATTTAGAGTCAAATTCAAAACTTATTTTATACTTAAGTTTTCTAGAACTCTGAACATCATTTTTCATACTATATATGATATCGCAATATAGATTCTGTAGCTTTTCAAGAAAGCCCACTTCTTCCCATTGTTAATACATAGAACTAGACCAAAATAACAGAACCATAGAATTTTAAAGCATCCAGTTTGGTGATTATTACAAATGCATACAGTTGTATCCACCACAGCAGCAAGATACAAAATATTTCCATCACCCCAAACAGTTCCATTGTGCCCTGTTGTGGTCACTTCCCTTCCTCCACCCCAGTCACAGACAATCATTCATCAGACTTACCTCCCTGCAATTTTGGCTTTTCTAGAATGTCTTATAAGTAAAATCATTTAAGAATTTAACTTTTACACTATTATTTAAAAATACTTTCATCAGTAAATATATGCCAACTAAATATATGCCAAAATAACTTAAAATGTTTAAAATATATCTTTCCTTCTCACTACCACATCTTTAGTCTTAAAACGGTCCTCAGAGATCCCAGTTCCTCCTGCTATGACCTTAGCATCTAGAAGTTCTTTAGCCCTTTTGAGTTTATAAATCTATTGATTCGCTACTCACCATACAATTATTCATACTTTATTATTTCAAGGAATAGTCAGAACTCATTTGTATATGCATACAAACATATATATGTATGTATGTAATATGTATACAAACATATATATGAATGTACATGAGTAACAACAGCAAATGGGTTCTGACTATTCCTTGACACAATAAATTATTAATTTATTATTTTGGAACTGCCTCTAATCCTTTATACTCTGAACACTGAGCACAATACCAGTATCTGTAATGGTCCTCTAATCAATTATTGATTTGTTAAAAATGTGGCAGCAATATTACCTATGAAATCACCATGTTGGTTCTCAGTAGTCCTAAATTTCAGAAGTAGCATTTGAATGCAAAATTAACACATTTAAATACAATCTACATAATCTTTGTCATTGTTTTTTATTTTAATTCAAAGTCTCTAAGTAGCATAGAAGTGTATTTCCAGAGTTTTCTCTCTTATGTGTCTTTAAGCATATAAGATTATACATCTGGCCTTGTAACAAAAACAGGGGCCGGCGGGATATGAAATCCTGGGGTTAACAGCAATCTAGCTATTTCTTTTTCAAGAATCTTTTTCAAAATGGGACCGAAACTGAAAAGACAGATGAAACTACGACAACCCAGTGACAAGAGAGCAAAGACAAATCATGTCTCCTTCCATAAAAACATTAACTAAGATCCTGGCTTTAATATTAAAATTTTGGGTTACAGTTAAGCTTTAAAGTTAATGAAATTCTCATTTGTATGCTGATCTAGGGACATGAATACCAAGTTGTAGATGAGATAGAAATTAGCAATAAAGAAAATTATTAAGGAAAAGAAAACAAAAAATTCCCATAGAGTTTAACATGCATACACATATGCTCACATTCATATGTAGGTAATATGGGAGAACCTGGATATTTTTTGGAGGTGGTCTTTTTGCAGGAGTTGAAACTATTCATCAATTGGCTTCACTTTCCTGTGGTATAACCTAACTAAGATTTTTGAACAACAGGCATTTTGTTTTGTTTTGTTTTGTTTTGGGAAAATTATGAGTAACTTATAAGTGACCTGTTTACTCCATTAGTAAATACACTGTTTTATTCAGTCAAGCATAGGGACAGAAAAAACCAGAATAGCAGAAAAGGAAAAACTACAGTAAAAATGTATTTCATCCATTTTGGCACCCAGACTGAGTAAAAATGCTGCCACTAGGCAGGATTTTAAACATATGCCCTTTTCCGCATACAATTTTAATATAGAAATTGACATATTAGGCATGCAGCACATATTAGAACATTGCTCTTTCTGCTGCAGGTGTGTTTGACTGACCCTGAATAAATGTCAAGAAAACACCTTTCCTATCTTTTTTCTTCTGACTATAATTCACCTTCCCTTAATATTTAACTATTGCTCCATCATTATAACATGCACTCTGTTTAAGTGGTAGGCATAGGTAAAATCCAGCAGATAAAATAAAAATCATATTGGAATATACTAAATGTAATGGAGATTTCTGGTTGGGAAAAAAATTGGTGCTGCTAATATAACTGATACAGTCATCGTATTCCCTACAGATTTATAGAAAAAATAATTTTTAAAAAGCAAATAAGATATAATAGAAGCAAAAATAGGAGGTGAATAATTTTCTGTCTTTGGAATCAGTATACTTCATTATTAGACATTTATTCTAAGCCTACATCAGAAAATACTTGAAGCAAATAAAGAGAGAACAGTTTTCTTTTCTTTCTTCAGTCCTTTTCTTCAAGAGAACATCTCATTAACATTAATAGAAACTGTGCCCAGAAAAAAGTCATTAACATTAATGGAAACTATGCATAGAAAAACCCCTAGATTAGTTTTTGACCTTTTAAGGAGCTTATGCATTGCTGCCTGTCCCAAAAAGACAGGATGGGAAGATGGTAATCACATTTTTGCCTCATCTCTTTAAATTATATATTTCATTAAATTATATTTCATAAATCCTGAGCTGGAAACAGCACAAGAAAACTCAAGCTGCAATAATATTTACTCTCCCAATAAACCTGGAGCTTTCACAAACCATGTGTCTTAGTGAAAGTCACTGAACAAGTTATATGACCATGATTCTCATGAGCATTCTCTTTGTGCTTGCAATTAGGCTGCCTGCCAGGAGTTGAAATGATTAGCAGTAAATATAAATTTAATAGCTCTGCTTTGCAGTTCCCCAGTCACTCTTGGTTCCTCCATTCGCTAGAGAGATAATGTGAATCAGACCCTATCAAATAAACATATGACAGGAGTTCAATCTGAATTAAATATAGGGGAATCTTAAAACAGCAAGGTAAAATAAAAAAGAAAAATTAAAATATGTTCTCTATTTAATAGCTACTTTACTTTTACACCAAAACATTGCTCTATATTTTTAATATGACCCAAACTCAAAGTATTAGTACATAAATCATACATAACCTAAAAATTTAAAAAACCTGATTAAAATCATGCTTGAAAAAGTACAAGTTTCTTTTTCTGTCACTTGAAATAGGATTGTGAGAACATTTATGTTTCAAATATCATTTTGCCTAGCTGTTAGAGTTGGGTTTTCTGAAATTTACCAATACCTTCTCATCCTCTTTCACATCATCATCAGGGCTCCACAAGAAACTGGCAGTAGGTATCAATTTAATGTGCCTTCTTTACAGGTACCTTACTGTATGTCTTACCACTTATTTCCCAATATAAGAGACACAAAATTAGAAGATAGCAATGACTAGGAAGTTACGTGGCTGTGCTGTAGAATGATGATGACTTATATAAACTATGGAAAGTCTTTATGCTTTGTATTTGATCCTATCAGAAAAAGGCCCTAAGTCTTAACTTGTAATAAAATATTCCCTCACTTCCTTTGGGGTACAGTAAAGGTCAGATAAGGTAAGAAGCCAAAGAAAAAGAGTCAGGGAGAGAAGAACAGTTTTCCACTTAGCCTGATGGCACAGGGCTTTTAAACACATCTCAAGGAACATCAAGCAAAAATGAGCCTAGTCAAAACAACTCTTCTGGATTTTACTTCCCAGTTACTTTCATTCTTCTCTGCAACTTCCCTTATTTTTTCATCATAGATGTCTTCCTTCAGCACTATTCAATATGTAAAACAGCTGAAAGATTAGTTACTGGGTAAGGAAAAAAGATACGGTAGCTACCAGGCTGAGCAGAGCTATCTTGATATACCGTATCTTTTTTCTTACCCAGTAACCAATATAGCTGAGATGTTTGTGCTGCTCCACATTGCCTGGCACATGGTAGAAGCTGTAAGTGAAAAGATATCTCTGAGAAGATGTAAGTCTGTTGGTATCAGGGCAAAGCGTGGAGAAAAAAAAGGAAAACGAGATGGAGAGAGCCTATGTGTCATGATGACATCTTTCATTTCCTGGAACCAACTTTTCTTGAGTCCATAATATATATTCTTTGATGCTTTAGTCAATTAAGTTAAAATTCATCCTGTTGCATTTTAAAGTATTCTAACACAATATCATTAGGAAATGTGTGAGTAAAAGAAGGGGCATCTCATTATCTTTTGGCAATGAAAGGCAGAGTTTAAATAAGAAATATTTACAGAAATATATACACCAGTGGATTTCAAAGAAAATGTGAATAGTATGCAACAGGAAAATAAAATAGATCTCATGGTATAAAATTCATCTCACTGGGATTGCTGAATACACATCTGATGCTCAAAAAAAATGCTCCAAGGAAAGATAAATTGTTTAAATCTAAAGAGTTTTAATAAGCAGGATGTTAACAAATAAATAAAGTGGCCGGGCATGGTGGCTCATGTCTCTAATCCTGACACTTTGGGAGGCCGAGGCAGGCGGATCACCAGAAGTCAGGAGTTCAAGACCAGCCTCACCAATATGATGAAACCCCGTCTCTACCAAAAGCACAAAAATTAGACAGGTATGGTGGTGGGTGCCTGTAATCCCAGCTACTCAGGAGGCTGAGGCAGGAGAATCGCTTAAACTCAGGAGGTGGAGGCTGCAGTGAGCCAAGATCACGCCACTGCACTCCAGCCTGGGCAACAATAGTGAGACTCCAACTCTAAATAAATAAATAAATTTTGGTGAACAACAAATCAAACATTTGTTCCTCAAGGTGGTAAATTGATTCTCAAGATGGTAAAACTCAAGAGAAATCCTATGACATCTTAGGTGATGTCACAGAAAGGCAAACAAACAAGAGAAATCATTCAATCTGAATATCCCAGCTTCATGAAATTTATATCAGCACTAAAGCATTTTTTTTGAAGTACAACTGATGCGAAACTGGAGGAAAGCAAAGTCGGCTTTCTTTGATCAAAGCTCCTATTACTTCTGTTTAAACTAAATAATTGGATATAGTTCTGACTACTCCGCATACATTCTCCCTTAAAATTGGACATAATTTAGTGAAGCAAGACACTGAGAAGTCTACTGCCTTGGCAGATTTTCACTGGAATAGGTTTAAAAGCATAGCTTTTCTCCCACATGGAAAACAAATTGTAGAAAATTAAGTGCAAATTTATGTAGGATTACTTTTTAAAATAAAATAATTATCAGGTATCCAGAAAGGGAGGAGAGTTAACAAGTTAAAGAAAATTTTATTTTGCTTGAACAATAACTAAGTCTCATAAACCATGCTCCATGGATCCTAACGTAATAACAAAATCATTAATTTTAATGTAAAGAGCTATGAAATGGCATTTGGAAATTATGTTGATAGACCAATTTGTTCCTTAAAAAAGACAATCTTCATAGATGCCTGGCAAAATAAAGGTGGGCCTACTTGGGGCCATGTTAGAATCATATACTGCCCAGGTATTAACAAAGTCATTTTAGACACTCCTTAAAACAACAACAAAAATATTTACTTTAATGCAAGGCAGAAACTCTCCATGTCAAATTTTAGAATTTTTACTTGAATCGACTCCAAAACAAATCAAATTGAGTTACAGTTGAAAGTTAAGTGAACCTGAATATAATTTACATTTTCTGTATCATACTCCAAAACATATATTTTCTATGTAATACTCCAAATTATAAATGCCAGACACTATGATCAGCACATAGGTCATCTCATCTTTTCTTCCATAACTACTATATAAGCAGGTTATTATTCCCATTTTACAGATAAAAAAGAACTTAGATTTAGAGACCGTAATTAAGTTTTCAAAGGCCACACACAGTTTTGTCCCTTCTTTCCACTGATATCCTCCCTCGTCTTGTTCTGATGTGTGCAGGAGTGAAGATTTCTATTTTTCCATCTGGAGGAATTTCTTAGTGGCCCACTCCCTTCAATCTGTGTAACTTCCCTCAATTCTCTTGATCCACCCCAAACGACAATGTTCTGAAGATGGGCACAAACAAGCTGGGGGCAGCTTTTAGTGGAAGCAGCAAGAATGCCCTTCTTAGGCATCCTCTTTTCAGAAGAAACCAACATGAAGCCCATAAAAACAGAAACCCCCATCTCCATGGCTGCTTCCCAGGGCTCAGAGAACCAATCCACCTTCTCAAGTATGAGAACAGCAAAACAATTGGGATTAAAATCTTAACTAGACATTAAGGAGGCATCCTCTACTTAAGTAGGTTTCAAACTGTGCCTCAAGGAATGCTGTTGCATAACATGTTCTATATTCTGCCCCTATGGGAAAGAAAAACATGCAAACAAACGAACAATATCCCAAGTCACCAAAACCAAAACAAAAAAGTGCTCTGCATGTGAGCCAGTTTGGAAACTCTAGATTAAATAATGTTCAGCTTTTATAAAGTTTTCTTTATTAACCATTTATATGTTAATCAGCATTACGATCTCCAAAAGGACTTTACGTTAATCTAAGATCTGCTGAAGTGGTTTGAAAATCCTGCTTTATGTATCCTACAGGTGAAGACTTGAAAAGAGTTGCTGCAGCTCAGGGCGTTTGGTTGAGGATTCAGGATCTTGGAAGGCCAATTCTTTGCCAGATGTAATTACTAATAATATTTAATATACAAATCTGACCAAAAATATTTCTGCATGAACATGGCCTAATGTGTTTTACTTAACTAAGTATATCATTATTGGTATTGTTAAGAAAAGCTTATTCCTTCTTGAAACCATGTTTAGGCATCAGTTGAGCACCTCTGAAACTCCCCTTTTTTTTTTGAGACAGGGTCTCACTCTGTTACCCAGGCTGGAGTGCAGTGGCGTGATCGTGGCTCAATGCAACCTCCACCTCCTGGGTTCAAACAATTCTCCTGCCTCAGCCTCCCGAGTAGCTGGGACTACAGTCATGTACCACCATGCCCAGCTACATTTTTTGTATTTTTTTCTTTTAGTAGAGATGAGGGTTCATCCTGTTAGCCAGGATGGTCTTGATCTCCTGATCTCGTGATCCATCCCCCTCGGCCTCCCAAAGTGCTGGGATTGCAGGCATGAGCCACTGAGCCTGGCCCTCTGAAACTCATCAATTTTGCAGGACTGTTAGATTATTTGGAAGCAAATATTCAATGGGGTCAACTTAGACAAGATTTCCAAAAATGTGGTCCTCAGCTTGGGTTGAAAGCTGTAAACATGTTCATTATTAATCTTCAAGAGAATGCTATTTATGCAGTTCTTTTCTATTTTAGTCCTTTTCTAATCATTAACACCTTGGTCCCAGAGCATCCTAAAAGGCTGGTGTTTCAATGACGACCCATCTGTTTGAATACCACCGACAAACCTTACTGTTTAAGTTTATTCTGTTACCATGAATAATGAACTAGTTTCCTTTGGTCAATTTATATCTTCAAGATGTCACCAAGCTCGGTCTTATAATCTCTAACCCGGTCCAGTTTTGAACTAGTTACAATTTAGGAGGTTATGTGTCATTAAGACGGGAATGACTCTTCTAGAAGACGTGGACCTTGTCTTGTACATCTCTGTGATCTCTAAAGAGCTATGCACAGAACTGACATTAAGTTCAATAAATGTTTCTCCAATATACAAAGAATTGCTCTGTTTCCAGTTACAGTGCAGAGCAGTTTTCATCTTCAAAGCACTTTATTCACATTAATTCAGCTATTTACATTTTGCTGATGAGTAAACTGCTGGAGAGGCTAAATGGGGTGTTAAAGGCCAGAGAGAGAAAACCCCACCTGTCAGGAATAAAAATTTGTAATTACTGATTACCAGTCATATGTCCCTGGATTTTTCCAGGGAAAAACAGGGGAACAAAAACAGGCCACCTAGGTAGTGGTTATTCTACTTGTCAGGACAAGTCAATAGTAGTTAAAGAAACAAGTACACTAGATGGTTCCAAGCTTTACTAAAGACGTGTAGGAGAAAAAGTTATTTTTGTTGTGGTTTTGGGTGAGTGTGTGTGTGTGTGTGTGTGTGTGTGTGTGTGTGTGTGTCTATCAGCAGTTTTGATACACATTGTGATGCAGAATTACCTTTTTCTATTTGCAATTCTAAAAAAGCTTCCAGGTACCACGTGCTGTCTACATAGGAATTGAAATACATTGGACCTCAAGCATATTTTGCTCATGTAAAGTGTGCTAACTGTATAGATCTAAAGGCAGCAGCAACATTGTAATTTCAAAATAGACATTAAGGCAATTAAAAACCCATGTAACCCTACTGCAAAGTAAAGTTCTCATGGAGACTGTGAGGTGTGTGTAGTTATGCTACTTCATATGTTTCTTTATGAGGTAGTTTTTGTCCCCAAACTCTTATCTTTCTAAAACATCTTTTTTGATGTGAATTGGGGGTGGAGAGAGATAAGACTTGTGGCCATGCATTGCTTCAGCTTTCAGTTGTGTTTCTCTCTATTCCTTGGAAACTTTAGCCTTCTCCCAGTAGCTTCCTAGAAGGAAAACAAGAGGAAAGGTCTAGTGCGCATAGATACTCTGTATAGAGAGTAGTCCAGTTAGGAAAGTACTCCATGAAAGCTCTAAAAGTCTGGCTTTAGGGTATTTTTTACCTTGCCATCTACTTGCCTTTACCCTGCCAAAATTTTAGCAATTAACTCATAAGAGATATCTTCCTTTTATACTCAAAACAACACTTGATGGGAAAGGAACTGTGTAACACTATATTTTTTTGGATGTATCTTCGGAAGAGATCCTCCACCCTTAGGAAGTGCAAGGGAGGTGGTGAGGATATAGGCAATCAGGACCAAAAGTGTAGGTGCTGTTCTACAAGCAGTAATTTAGTAGTCAGGTGTCAGATGAAGACAGCAAAGAATGCTGTCTGAGTGATTGGAGATGGCAAATCCCCACATAGCTGGCATAGACTTGGACTGGCAGGTACCTGACAAGCAATGCTTGAAGATGTAGGGAAAGTGGCTGAGGCAGAGTGCTGGATAAGGGCAGGGCTGAGGTCCCCAGGGAGCCTTTGTTCCAAGATTAAATAGGTTGGTTGGAAATAGACCTAAGTATAGCCTCCAGTGTGGTGGTTGCTGACAAGTCAGCAATCTGGTTTGCAGAGGAGGTCTGAAGAAAAGTTAATGCAAGATAATCTGTTAGATCAGAACAACCACTGAAAATTCTCCAGAGAAAATAATTGTGCTATTAACCTAGGTGGAGTAGATATGTCACTCCCATATGACCCCCAAATCTTCATCAACCTGCATAGTACCAGACAGACTAGATTTTAGATCCACAGGGATTTTTTTTTAATTCCTGACAATTCCTAGATTCTGATTCAAGGTGACAACTCAAGAAAACAGTTAGTAAACTAGCTGCATTCTGGAAAAGAAAAATAAATTAAAAGCCACAGACAAGGGACAAGAAAAACGTCTATGCTTGGCCAGGTCAACACAAGCTTTCTCTAGGAAGTACTTATAGTTACATGAATAGGAAATCATAGACTTCTGGAGCAAGAAGAGTCTTGGCTATTGCCTGGACTAATAGTTGCTATTAACAGATTAAAAAACTAAAATCATGAGGAATTAGACTAGGAAACATTTATTTGCTTGTGTCTAAAACTACTCTTTAATTTAGAAGCCTCCAATGAAGCAGAACACCTAATAAAAGTTAATTAGGAACAGGTACTACTGAGAACTTCTCTAAACCCCAGGAGCAGAGGCATCTCTTTCACTTGCCTGGTTACTTGAATGTAACTAAACATGCCATCTGATTTGAATGAACAAACCTATTCTTGTATTTCCTGGGAAGACGAGCCCCTGGATATGAAAGCCTCACACTTTTAAGGCAAAGGACTTCAAGGTAGTCAAGGGTAAGTCAATCAGTAAAGGGATATAACTATAGACAAGCACTTGTGAGATCTGGGGTTAATTTAGAACTGTGATGCTTTTTGAAAAGCAATAAAAAGGGGTTTGAGGTGTAGCTGCCAAAACCAATTAAAAGTAACCAGAAAACAAAACAAAACAGAACCCTAAGCAAAGATAACAAGTCTTCCCTCACCACATTTCTAAGAGAAATGCGTGGCCATCATTAAAGATATTCTGCAGAATCTGTTCAAGAAAGACTGCAGGTGGTGGATAACCAAATAAAATTTCCTTATACAGTCAATGTCTTGGCATGGAATGGGTTCCGAGGCATGAATACAGAACACTAACAAAGCTTTATTAAGGAAACTTCACCATGCTTTGGGAAGATATTTGATACAATTCAGGTCAAGTGTTGATCAATAACCTGGAAATCAAAAGAACAGATCACAGAAACAAAAGCAGCAGATTTAGGCAGATTCCCAGTCCCATCCCAAGTGAGATATGATACCAAGCATAAGAAATCATTGCTTTTTCTCTCCCTTCCTTACCCCATCACACATACCAACGCTTTTTCCTCTTAAATCTCCTAGCTGCAAAAGTTTCTTAGTGAAGTCTATTTTACCCCTTTTACACCGACAAACTGAGTCTCAGGTTGTACATTTTGTGACGTCATCATTGATGGAACCCTCTAATGGCATTAGAAAACCCTGAAATAGCACAACTGATATATACCTGGCAGATAATTGCTTAAAACACCAGCAGAGATGGATGTCTAATCTATTCTTAAAAATAGGAGCACCCAGATAGCAGTTCACCCCTCCAATGCCTCTTTCCCCCTTTCCCCCAACAATTCTGCTAGTTCATTTGAGTGTTTCAGAAAAGAAAGCAAGAATATTATGCTATAATGTGGCCTTTCTCGCACAGCTTCTCTTTACAACCCCAAAGCTGACGTTTGCAGCTTCAAGGCAACAGAAAAGCATGCTTACTGTTACTTAAGATTAGATTAAATTCTTGATAATAAGCAGATTGATTGACTCATTTTTTGAATAAATATTTATTGGGGCACTCTACTAGATTCTGGGTAAAGTGATAACCAGAAAGAGCCAGCCAGAAACACTTTCCACAAGTCATTACAAGAGACTTAAGTCACAGTAATAAGGTAGATGTGAATAGAAGAAAGGTTTTAGTAGGAACCCCACACTCAAACTCTTTCTCAGAAAAACAATTATTAAGTCTTTTCTTACAAACTATAGAGTAAAAGAAGCTGCTCAATAATGCCTGATCAAAGAGGATGCCATGATTATTTTGGTTGGAGCGTTTTAAACTTTCATGCAGGAGAGAAGGATATTTATGGATTCACTAATTGGTTTTCAGTCAAATAATCCTACTGAGGAAAAAGAAGTATTCCTGAAAGAAAATGGAGACATAACATGGATAATGTAAAGCCTATATTTAATCTTAGCCAATTCCATTGTCTTATTTTTGTGTAGATGTCAAACATATCAGCGAGGAGAAAATGGTTCAAAAATGCAACCCAGGGAATTGCCCTACTTTTCCTACTTGCCCAGTATTCAATACAATAGATTTTTATTCTGTTCTCATTTTCTCTAACAAAATCTTCTTGTTTGGAAGAGTCAGAGGAATAAATGGTTGGAAGGTTAATCTCCTAATTAAGTTCTCCCTTCATAAGAATTTATTTAATTGTGGAAATTATTATGCAGCTATGTAGGGACAACATATTCATTTTTTTTTTCAGAAATAAAAGAAGTTGAGCAAGGCTGATGCCATGAAGAGAAAAAAATAAAAATTCCTGAGAAACATAACAAATTGTTCAATATGAGCTGGGTAAAGTATCCAAATCAAGGAACAAATTGATTTAAATGATTATTCAAGAAATCTTGATGGTGATTTAAATTCAAAGTTGCTTTTGTTTTGCTAGGAGGCATGGCTTACAGAAAGAATGTGATAGGTTCCTAGGATATATCTTAATTTTGTACTTCATTTAATATTGTTAAAATAATTTTGACTCTAATATCACATCCAGTAACATCTCAAATGACACTGATTACTGATTGATAATGCATCATATTCTAACAGATATTTCATCTCCATCCTCTCCTTCCCTAGCAAAGGGTTCATGGAGCCCTGGATATATAATACATTGCTTTTAGCATTTTGCTACAGCTATAAGGCAAAAGGAAAGAAAAGTCTCTGTCCTAATCAGGCATAATAGCCATGAAATCCTATGTGCAAACTGAATATCAAACTAATAATAATTTTACTAACCAAAATACATTATCTAAAAGTTTAAATAAATTAAAAAATAATTTATCTATTTGTTATGGTCCCAACTAATCAAATGAAAAACTTAACAGAATAAATATAGGACTATCCATTTGTACTCATCTAGGAATGGATAAATGAGCCATTTTAAGTATAAGAAAAAAATGAGAACAATCTGTAAAAACTAAAGAATTAGTCCCTTTAACTTTGCTTCTTGGAATTACAAATATCAAAGCATTTCTATTTGGTCTAAATAATAAATACACCAAAGAATCTATAGATAGTACTTATAACACTGTCAGTTGAGTATTTGGCTTTCCCTGATGCTTAACTGGTATTCCCTGGGCAGAGACATTCCAGGGAATCTTTCTGTAGCTGTTAGAGAAAAAGCATGTTCTGTGTGGCTTGAGATAAAGAAAGACTCTAAAACTTATGCCTGACATCTATGGAATCTGTCTGATGCATATGTTTTCTCTACCATTTTTACTGTGTATCATTTGCTGTAATAAAATTTATCCATGAGAACAAAAAAAAAAGAAAGAAAGAAAAGAAAAGGTGAAAGACAATCCAAGTAAATTTTTTTTTACTTGAGGAAGAATGCAAGAATGTGTTAAGTAGCTCAATGTAATTATTCCATAATGTAAGCATATACCAAAATATCCCATTGTACCCCATAAATATATAATATATAAAAACATTATTTGTCCATTAAAAAACATTAATGAAACTCAGCTAAACCCTGATATATTCAAACTAGTGACGCAAATGGTGTTCACCAAGCACATACTCTTAGTTTGCGAGCATTTGTAGACAAGCTAGTTCTCAGCCTAGAGCTACTATTGGTTGTACGTCAGTAATGTTGACCAGTCTTGGGAAAGTTCACGGATAGATTAAGTCATTCGGCTATTATGGATTTGCATTGAAATTCCAAGCAAAGCCTTCTTGATTTAGTGAAAATCTTGTTCTACTTGACTGAGACTAGATTTCCCAATAGGGTCTGTCAATCAAAATTAAAAAGAAGAAATGTTAGTAACAATTTCTTTCTAAATCTAGAGTTAGGACAAAACTTCTAAGTCATTATTAATTGGTACTCTACCAAGAATATAGCACTCAATTATTCAATTCAGCTTTTCTTAATTATTCCCTGTGTCAAAAAATAGCCTAACTGCCACTCTTCAAGTCATTATCTGGAAAGAAAAGTGGGTTCAATTTGGATTGGAAGTAAAAGATATGGTAGGATGTTTATGACATAATGCTTGAAAAGTAACTTTTTAAAATAAAAAAAAAATTAAAACTTTGTTTTATTGTCCTTCTTGTTTATAGGTTCCCTCTAAAACAAACAGTGGTTGTTTCAAGATGGAGCCTCACATCCTTAGATTCAGTGCATACAAATAATTCCTCCTTTCGGGGAAAATGAGACATTTTACTTTGTCATTTATTTTGGTTTACTTGATTGGACCTGTATAATTTTAATGCAAGCTAAACCATTTTTTTTTCCCTAACAAAAGCTGTCACAAAGAACATTTATGCAGCCTTGGAAATGTAAATGTACAAAAGAAATGTAAAAAAGAAAAAATTATTCATCATTTTCCTACAAATTAAGGCTAATTACATTTAGAATTACTTGCCCTTCCACATATTTCATTTACAACCTGTATGATCTCAGAGTCTCACGCTTAAGGTAGTAAATTCAGTTGGAATTTTTAAACGCTTCTATAAGCATGTATATGTTGGAAATAGCACCACATGTAAGGCGTCTCCAAATTTTGATGAGTTGGGGGTAGGTGGGGATATGAATCAATTATTCTAGTTTCTATGATTAAAAAAATCTTTCTATAGTGAAAACAATGCAAACTGAAGAAAGAGAGATTCTCTACCGCTCTTGAGATAAACTTTGGGGCTTGGGGTTGAGAAAGAAAAGTAACTCAATGAGCCATTTGTAACACATTAACACTAATTCTTAAATGCTGTTTGTGGTTAAAAAGAGAACAAATAGACAAATAATCTAGGAAAATCTGTGACAATAGAATTCAAATGTAAATTATCATGTCTCACTGCCCTCTGTTAGATATCTAAAGGCAAAACTCCATTATTTCATGCCCCTTCTCACACCTATTATTTATTCTCCTTTCTCAATTAGTTTTTATTCATTATTTCTTAAAGCGTACTTACACATTTAACAATGTCACCTTGGGCTGTGCTGCCTTCTGATTACTAGGCTTGAAACCATCTTATGTTCAGGTTCCATTCCTCACACTCAAAAGGTCCCCAAAGAACAAACGGTCCCATTAGTTTGTCATAAAAACAAAGTGACACATGTGTTTAATGACACAGAATGTGTGCCATAAAACCCTGATTTGAATAGTTCTTGGAAATTTGGGCCAGAGGCATCAGATAAAATGTGCTAAGTTGAGAGGTACAGATAAAAGGTAAAGAGTTCATTTTGTAAATGTATAATATTTTCAAAGTCACCAGAGGAGAAATAAAGTTACTGCATGGTGCTGGGTGTGGTGGCTCATGCTTGTAATCCCAGCACTTTGGGAGGCAGAGGCAGGTGGATCACAAGGTCAAGAGTTTGAGACCAGCCTTACCAACATGGTGAAACCCTGTCTCCACTAAAAATACAAAAATTAGTCCAGCATGGTGGCATTCACCTGTAATCCCAGCTACTTGGGTGGCTGAGACAGGAGAATTGCTTGAACCCTAGAGACAGAAGTTGCAGTGAGCCGAGACCATGCCACTGTACTCCAGCCTGGGTGATAGAGAGAGACTGCATCTCAAAAAAAAAAAAAAGCAAAACAAAACAAAACAAAAAAGTTACTGCATGGGCCATCTTGTGAACCTGAACTAATGTTATTCTATCATGTAGGATGATGGCAATCATATCATTAATCTAAAATATTCATTAGCTTCGTGCAAGGATATTAAGTGGACAGATTCAACAGTTACTTTTGCTAGATGAAGTTAGGGCAAAAGTATGATGGATAGCTAAAAAGTTCCATTCTTTTCAATGTACAAGCAGATAAATTAGTAGCTTACCAGTAACATCAAGCATTTTAAAAACAGAGGAAGGAACAAAGAACACAACCAGTAATGACCCAGCAAGTATTATTAAACCTCATATATTTGGTTTGGGGTAAATATCAAATGGTGGTGATTGGTGGAATTACAGATGTAATTGTAAATGTTAAATTTACTTCTTACTTGACTAGTCACATAGATTATTCTGTCTATACTAAGGAAACATTTATAAGGTCCTTTTGCAAATCAACAGAAAAAAGTCATCAAGGAAAAAATGTGGTATTTTCTAGGTTTAACTGTTTTAACAAGAAATAATGGGTGTGGGAGCTGAAAATGCTAAAAGATATCAATATATTTAATTAAAGCAAAAAATAGTTGTTGTTTTTTTTTTTAAAAAAGACTGATACATTATCTCACCTCCATTTCAATATATGTTAACTCTCCTAAAGCAAATTAGTTAATACACAGAGTATTTTTAAATGAATTATAAGGCTATCCACTCAAGAATTATTTATCCTGGCAAAATATCAGTTACAAATTAAATGTTAAATAGTGAACATGTGGATTAGAATAAATATAGCATGAAAGACTGTTCTGTCTCTTAGGACTTCATACTTTAAAATGATTATTATTAATATTGAAATGATTTATAACAGTGAAGGCACACGTATACCTGACTTCAGGGACCCATCCAAATGGGGATATTTTTGAGAAATGTAGATTCTCTAGAATCACTGATTTAAACCTCAGCTTGTGACCAAGAAGCTTCATTTTTCAGAATCTGACCATGTCACTTTTCTCATCCCTGAAATCTGATAAACACTGCAGTACCAAGTTCAGGATGTTACTAGATACCTTTGGATATGTTAAAGGAATCCTAAGATGGTCCAGGGCACTCCACATTTATTCAAGCCTTTAGAACAACCATCACAAACTCCAGTGTCTACAAAGGCCAGTCATTTTAAAAAGGAATAGGGAGACATAAAGTACTGCCGACAGGAGAGAGCCTTCCCTGTTACAAGGCAGTGGCAACTATTCACTTCCACTCTCCTATAGAAATGTAGAGCACTTTTCTCAATATTCTGAGCTTTTCCTTTTTCTTTTTTTTAGTAGTAGAGATCTTGATGCTTATGTGAAACATTCTGATTGCCAAATGTTGGCAACCAGTTTCAAATATTTTCAATGTGCAACCAAGCAGTATGCTTGCAAATAAAACACAGGTATGGGCAGGCTCTGACTGAAAGACAATTAATTTACAATATCTGATTTTGGTAAACTATCAGGATATAGAATATTCTGTTCTGCATATGTGTGTGTATGTGTATAAAACAACTCTACAAAAATTATACGTATGTGTCTGTGTGTATATATATATATAATTTTCTTCCTTCTATGTTTACATACGTAAAGCACAGATTGACAAGTTGGCTTATTAATGCTAGGTGTAGATATTTTGAAAGAAAATAACATATAGTATTGAATCTGTCTAAACAGAGAGCCAAATCAACAAGTTGAATGGCAACAAGTAAGAGTTACACTCTATGACAGTGACTAAATTTACCAAGAGTTATAGAGGAGAGAGTGATCAGCATGGGATAAGAAGATTCTGGAGGACTACCCAGAGAAGTTAAGATTTAAATTGGACCATGTGCTGGAAAACCTGGATATCTATATAGAGGAATAAAACTAGATCCCTATCTCTCATCATATGCAAAAATCAACTCTAAATAGAATAAAGATTTAAAGGCAAGACAGGAAAGTATGAAACTACTAGAAAAAAAACTAGAGGAAACACTCTAGGACATTGGTCTAGGCAAAGATTTTATGGTGAAGACCTCAGAAACACAGGAACAAAAACAAAAAGGAGATAACGGGGACTATATTAAACTAAAAAGCTTCCATATATCAAAGGAGAAAGTCAACAGAGTGAAGAGACAACCTGTTGAATGAAAGAAAATAATTGCAAACTATTCATCCAAGGGATTAATATGCAGAATAAACAAAGAACTCAAACAATTCAATAGCAAAAAGCCAAAAAAACACATTAAAGAGTGAACAAAGAATCTGAAAAGACATTTACTTAAAGAAGACACACAAACAGTCAACAGGTATATGAAAAGGTGTTCAATATAACTAATCATTAGGGAAACATGCAAATCAAACCCCCCATGAGATATCATCTTACCCCAGTTAGAACAGCTACTATCTAAAGTCAAAAAATAGATGCTGGTGAGGATGTGGAGAAAAGGGAATTCTTACACATTGTTGGTGGGAATGTAAATTAGTACAGCCATTACCGAAAACAATATGGAGATTTCTCAAAACTCTAAAAATAGAACTACCACATGATTTAGCAATCCCACTACTGGGTATTTATCCAAAGGAAAGGAAATCAGTTCAAAGGAATACCTGCCTTGCTACCACCACCATGTTTATTGCAGTATTATTCACAATAGCAAAGAGATGAAATCAATCCAAGTATCCATCAACAGGTGAATGGATAAAGAAATGGGGGTGTATATACACAATGGAATACTCTTTGGTCATAAAAAAGAATGAAAATCTGTTATTTGCAGCAACATGAATGAAGCTGGAGGACATTGTTAGGTGAAATAAGTCAGGCACAGACAGATAATTATCACATGTTCTCACACATATATGGGAGCTAAAAAAGTTGATCTCATGGAGGTGGAGAGTCCAATGATAGATACCAGAGGGTAAGAAGGGTGTTCATGTGTAGAAAGGGGGTGAAAAGAGGTAGGATAAGGGGTATAAATACACAGTTAGATAGAAGGAATGTGTTCTAATGTTTGATAGCACAGTAGGGTGACTATAGTTAACAAAAATGTATTTATTTCAAAATAGCTAGAAGAGAGGATTTGCAACATTCTGGACACATAGAAATGATAAAAGCTCGAGGTGATGGATAGCCTAAATACCTCTGACTTGATCATTACACTGTCTATGCATGTAACAAAATATCACATGTACCCCATAGATATGCATAAAGTATGTTATCAATTAAAAAAATCAAATCGTGAAAGCTAATTAAGTTTAAAAAATGATTTCATATAACTTTATTAAGAAAGACTTTAAATTTTCTTAATGCTAAACATTTTATCAGGCTAGTTAACATATATATTTTAGTTATATAAGCATTTAAAAACTTAGAAATATTAAAAACTGGAAAGAAATAAAATTTCAGGATAGATTGGACTTACAAGGTGTGATATTAAGAGAGATCAGGTATAATAGACTAAGCAAAAGCAAGAATGTGAGAATAAGGTGAAACCCAGGCACAGAACCTATAAAGAATACAGTAACAGGTCACCTGGAAATATCAAACAGACTATTTGCTGCTCTGAACTATCTCCTTAACAGAATTCCACGAAAAACTAAGAAAAAATAATGTGACAAAATATATATTTTATTTTCTTCTTTATAAGCCTGTTGGTTACATTTTATATCACGCAATGTTAGGTTGAGAACTAAACCAAGAAATATGAACACAGGAGCGGAAAAAAGAAAGAAGAAAAGAGAAAAATGGACAAGAGAGGAAGAGAAAGGAAGTAAGGAGGGAAGGAAGACAGGAGAGAAAGAGGGAATGAGGGAGTACAAAAGAAAAATGTAATGCACCAGGGAAAGGAGAAGCACTGGGTACACAAAGAAGCACTGACCAATTAATCTCATTAATGGGTACAGTTCAAAAACTAATGTACTTAAGCACAGAGGAAAGAATTTAGGATAAATAATATGCAAGAAATTTATAGTTATGTAAGAACACTCAGGCAATGGATCATGCTATCAAGGGAATTTAGAGACAGTCTTGGCTAGAAGATACTAATTTATTATGGGCTGATTTAAGTATAATTAAAATCAACCTAGATACTAAACAAGGGAAATGATATGTAACTTTTAGAAATCCATTTATTACCTAAGGACAGACAGAGCAGCAAATATGGAAATGTTCTGCAGCCAGATTAATCTTCCTTTAAAAAGCTCCCATTCATAACATCACTCCCTTTTGAAAATACTTTAAATGACTCTACATGACCCATCCAAATTCATAAGTCGGTTATTCAATATCCATAGTCTGGTTCTACTGTTTCAATTGTACCTCCCACTTCTTGACATAGGCTGTCGACACTCATTAGGTTGATCTACTCCCCATTCTTTAGGGTACACAATGTTTGCCCAAAGTACATGCTCAGTGAATTTTTAATGGATTTACTGATTAACCTTCAAAGGCATTTCCAACTCTACAGAACGTATGCTAATTCTAACGTTACTCGTATAGAATACCACAAAAAATATTTTAACATTTTCCAAAACCATGGCTATATTTCCTCTTCCATTTTCATCCTTAGGATGGTTTTCCAAAGTAAAACCCTGGCCTCTGAAAGCTACTGACATAATCTTGATTCCTTCAGTAAGAAATAAATTATTCACTATCATTCCCACTCTAATGCAATCATAGCAGAATTATCTTTCAAATTATAGCCACATGGTTTCTGAAGGCTAATGAAGAGGCTCAGCCCAGGAATCAGTTTGGGATTCAAAAAATACCTCTCAGTTTCTGCTCTTTCTACTTTGGACAGTAGCAACGAGGCCACACTGAATCAACTGATAAGCTTCCTTCATGTTTTCGTTGTTTTTTCCCTTACTTTCAAGCCCTAACTGAGCCTTGCCCACCCTACCCCCACTCTGTCCAAATCGTTGCTCCTTTATTTCATACAGGTAGATACTCATAGCTCGAGTTTTTCTGACTAAGATAACAGTCTAAAAGCAAAACCAGAAAGCAAGGGGGCAGAAATAATGTCACTCAAAAACTCTGGCAGATACTGCCACCTACAGGGATTATAAGGTCATTCCCATCTCAATCTCATGAAAATTGACTCTGATAATAGAGGGGGAAATTGGGCATATTTGAACTACATGAATAAAGAAGAAGTCAATTTCATCAAATCACCTTTCATTTAGAGTATGGAATAATTATACATGTATGTATGTGTATGTATGTATATGCATTTGTAAATCAATCATTAAGCAGGGCCAGTAAAAATAGGGCTGTAAGAAAGAAAGTAAAAAGAGAAATATCAGGCTGTACCATTGATAATTTCTGCCATTAGAAAAATAATTTCTAAAAAACACTTTGGAAGAGTCATATACCTATTTTTAGTTCTATATACTCTTGAAAAGTTTATGTAACGCTGTATACAACATGATAGAATATTTACCTATAACCAAGGTGTCTAGGGGTTGACATTTTTATCCTATAATATTTGAAAGTAAAATTATATTTTAGTTATTCATAAATAATTCATTTAAATTCATAAACTAATTGATAAACTATATCATTCCTGAAATAATATAAACATAGCTATTTAAAATATGAGATGCTGGCTATTTCTGTGATGATTTAATGCCATGTTAACAAATATATGCTATCAGATTAGAGAAGAAAACAGTGTAAGAGCATATTTTTATTATTTACTATTTAAAAAAATCTTTAAATCTATCATTTTTAAAAGTTGCATTTGAAAATAATGACAAATATATAGAAGAGATGCAAAAAAGCACAAAACATCCCTTCACCCAAGTTCACCTATTAATAAAATTTAACATTTTTATTATTAAGATTTTGATCAATTTATATAATTTTTTTTCTCTGTCCCTCACACACACATACATACACAGAAACTGTTTTTTTCTGAACCATTTGATGGTGAATTACATACGTCATGGCATTTTACCTCTTAAATATTGGTAGTTCCTAATAAGAATATTCTCTTACATAATTCTAATGTTATCGACAAAATAATCTAATTGAAAAAGTAGATTATTTGATCTGATCTATAATCTATATCCACATTTTTTGTCAATTAATCCAGAAATATTTTCACACTATTTTACCCCTCCAGAACAAGACCCAGGCTAGCAAAACCATAATCTTTGAATCTGCTTTTTTAGGGGAGAAACGATAAGAGATTCTTTCTGTTTTAGCTGTTTAAGCTTTCAGCTGTGTCACCATTGCAACCAAATGGCCTGAATGTGGATATTCCCATTCATCTTTTTTGTTTATGTTTTCCTTTAATATATCAGAAGACGTATAATAAATTATTTTGGAATTTATGGATAGGTGCTATGGATAGGTGATATGGTACTACCTGAGGTATTCATAACTGAATTCTGTCAGTAGTCTAGGGACAACAAATAGCTCAAAAAAACTAAATTCATCAGTTTCCCCAAATTGGTAAATACCTTTTGGGAAATTGGAAGAATGATAATATGAGTATCATGGAGACACAATTGGCAAAATGGACAATCAGTAAGAATTAGGTAACTGAAAAACTAGCTCTTTAAGTGTGCATAAGAGGAGAGAAGGCAGGTTAAACTGGCAGTTATAATTACCATGATTCATTCAAAAGTATGAACTGCAGTAATGACTTTGCACGTCCAAGTAGATTTTCCAAACTTCTAAACTGATGGGAGTGTAAATTAGTTCAACCATTGTGGAAGACTGTGTGGCTATTCCTCAAGGATCTAGAATCAGAAATACCATTTCACTCAGCAATCCCATTACTGGGTATATACCCAAAAGATATCAATCATTCTACTATAAAGACACATGCACACATATGTTTATTGCAGCACTATTCACAATAGCAAAGATCTGGAACCAACCCAAATGCCCATCAATGATAGACTAAGAAAATGTGGCACATATATATTATGGAATAGTATTCAGCCATAAAAAAGGATGAGTTCATGTCCTTTGCAGAGACATGGATGAAGCCAGAAACCATCATTCTCAGCAAATTAACACAGGAACAGAAAACCAAACACCACATGTTCTCATTCATAAGTGGGAGTGGAACAATGAGAACACATGGACACAGGGAGGGGAACATCACACACCAGGGCCTGTCAGGGGTTGGGGGCTAGGGGAGGGAACAGCATTAGGAGAAATACCTAATGTAGATGATGGACTGATGGATGCAGCAAACCACCATGGCACATGTATACCTATGTAACAAAGCTGCATGTTCTGCACATGTATCCCAGAACTTAAAACTATAATAATAAAACAATTGTTTAAATCATAAAACAGTTTGAGATAATGTTTCAGACATATTAAGCCTGGCATTATGAAGTATACCACTACATTATGTCAATTTCCTTAAAGGAAACATTTCAAATGAGATTTTTTTTTCTATATTCATCCAATACTTGAGCACTCAAATGTAAAGACAGAATATTCAGTGGTTACTGAGTGTATTCAACAGTGCCATAGGATCAAATCAGAAAGCCTATGTAAGAACAATACAAAAAATTTCAGTTGGCTAGAACCCAAATGATCAAAACTTAGGTTAGCTGATTTTTTTCTAATCTCTATATTCTTTTTTTTGAAAGAAAAAAGAAAGAAAACAAACACAAATTTCAGCTGGAATATATTTATATATTAAGTATACTACATTCTGTCTAGAGCCCAGCATCTGTGCAATAGCTATCAGTGACAGAACAGAATTTGAAAATGTCTTAAATTAACAAAAGCAATGTCAAAATATTTGATAGGATAATAAATACAAAAATTATGTAATTATTTTATAGTAATTTCCAACTATGCAAGTATTTTTAAATGATGCTGCTTAACCATTAATTAAATAAAATAGCATCTATCACAGTATTTCGGTTAAACTACATTCTATTGTACTTACTAATCTTTTCAATAAGATTTCCTAATGGCAAATTTCAAATGGAGTATACCCTTGAGGTGAAATAGATCCTAGATTGTCATAAGAGGAAAACATGTTCTAGGACATATTGATAGAGATTTAAAAAGGTATTTCCTTGGGCAAATACATGAGACTGCTTATCTGCTAAGATAAGCCAGCATGATTTTTAATGGGATTTTTCAGTGTTTTATATGGTCAAACACATTCCAAACTTCTGCAACTGGGCTTTAGTTTCCCCCAGCTCATTTGATCATACAACACTTGTTTTTGAAGAGTAGATGACATTTTCCCAAGCTAGCATTTTTTGAATGATGAATGATCAGGTTAGAGACAACGGATCTAATCTAAGTGTGGATTGTCCTTTTCCTTCACATCACCAAATACACTAATATTACCTGGAGCTCAACTTTGTACAATGCCATTACTAATGTTATTAATAGAATCTAGTTGGCAAACACAAATGGCATGCTCCAAAGTAATATTAGAAAGGATATGTAGCAAGAAGAGATTCATTGACTCTTACCATGTCAGCATTCATACATGTTGTTATAATTTTTTGATCCATGTATCAAAACTTTGTTTAGGTTAAATGTGGAAAGAACAATGATGCCTACAACTAAAATTTCTGTACCTAATAAGTTAATTTTCATGCTAAACAGACAGACGACCAGCCTGCAAAAGATACAGGGGGCTAGATATAAACTGAATAAAGCCCTTGGAATGGCAAAAATCATCATCATATATATATATAGATAGATGGCTATGATTATTAATTATATATTAAATACATAAAGTATAAATAATATAAATAATATTCTCATATAACATTATACTAATATATTAATTAAAATAAATATATAATATATAAAATAATATAAATATATAATAATATATTTTGTTATATGCTCATAGCATTGAGTTTGATAGCTTCTCTAATAGGGTCAGTCCTATAGAAGCTTTTATTAAGAATTCACTGACCTCTTATACTACAATATGTTTCCCACACATTCTTTATGTACCAAGATGAGATTCATTGAATCTTACCATCTTATGAAACTTAATATTTTCTTTACTTCTCTTTGGGAGATCATGCTTAAAATGCAAATAAATACTGAACAGAAAGAGTCCCAGTGTCATAAACTCACACTAGGTTTAAAAAAAAGAAAAAAAGTGTAGTTAATTTTTTTCTTGAATCTGGTTTTATTCATCCATCCATCAAGAAGGGTGCAGCAGATTATAAAAACATAATTTAAAGTAATTTTTTTTTTTTAGAGATAGGATCTCACTATATTGCACAGACTGGAAGGCAGTCCCTATTCACAGGTGCTATCAAAGTGTACTGCAGGCTCAAATTCCTGGGCTCAAGCGATCCTCCCACCTCAGCCTCCAGAGTAACTGGGAGGATAACTGGAGTAACTTGGGTAACTTCAGAGCACATGTCACCACACACCACTTGAAATATTTTTTGATTGCATAATTTTTATGACAGCCTGCCATGTCTGTCCCGTAACCTACACTATAAGGTAATAAATCTCACCCTATATTTAAGTAAACATTTGGGAAGAGGGAGGACCTTGCATTTTGCATTTGAATAAGCTTCATAGTAACAAAACTATTAGTTTTTTCATTTTGAGAAATAAAACCAAAGAGGAAAAATATCCTGCTCTTTACTACAAGAACTTTAAAATACAGGGATGGCTCTGGTCCTATTGGAAGTATAACAATACCCATTTTAAAATATCTTTCCTCTGACAACTTTTAATTTAATGTTATAAGTCAGAAATCTGATTTTAAATGAAGGTAGTTTCAATTTACTAGTGGTTCAGCTTTCAAATTCTGCAACAACATTATGTCCTGATGTCCACTCTGCAAGAAAAAAAATGGTTGCCTGTTTAGGGAAACAAAGATATGGAGCAAGAAGACAAGATATATGGAAACAAAATAAAATAAAGGAGTTTCAACAATGAAGTTGACACGGGGTATTTTCTTGTAAAACAAATGCAATAATCTGGAAGAATTGCATTTGTTAGGTTATATACAGTATGCTAAGTATTTAAATCAGCAAATCATCCATTCCATTACAGTTTTTTAAATCATTATTTTGCTGCTACCCAAGGATGCTGTAAAAATAAATGAGAAGATATTCTATCAACAAACAATGAGGCTTTTAGTTGAAACTTAAAATATTGAGCAGATCAATGCCACTTTTGAGAGAGAAGCATTATTCCTTTTTAGATTGGCATTGTAATAAAGCTTCCCATTCTGCATTCTTTACTACACAGCTTTTTAATCATTAGTTGTTTTACTCATATGTGGTTTGCTTTATTCCACTTCTTTGTATCATGAATCCCTTAGAACAGATTTTTATCCCATCCTTATATTCATTCCTTTCTTTGATTTATTTTTCTTCCACTGAGATCTCATCCAATACTCTGAGTCTTCAATTTTTCTGCCAATACCTTATCATGAGGCTCTTTCCAAAAATGCCATCATCTCCAAAAATATAATTTTATTTTCTCTGAGTTGTAAAGAAGCTCAGACATATTAAAATTAAATATAGAAATGTTTCTTTCTAAAATTACACTTTAGAATTACTTAGCATATCTGATTTAGACAAAGTAATTTCGTTTGGATGTGCCATGAGCTATTCAGTAGAATGACATATCTTTAACTTAAATTAGTGGTCAAAGGCAAATTTATTTGTAATACATCTTGGTAAATATTTGTGTGTGAAGGAAAAACTGCAATATATTGGAAAATATATGAATATGCTGAATTGAAGTTTAAGAAGACCTGTGCAAACTTTAAGTTGATTTAAGGACCTGAACTGGAGGAATAGTAGGTATAAAAACTGAAAAAACTACATTTGTACAACCAGCTTATAAACCCACTCACCGGAACCATGTAACCTCTCATTGCTTATAAGTGAATCACATCTAGTATGCTACTGTTAGTTATTTAACTCTTCAGGGCTTTCCTTAATGTCAAGCACATAGCACAGGGCCTGACACAGTATTGAATAAATTAATACAATATTGAATGAATGGAAATCTAATTATACTATTTGTATGACCCAAATACTAACACCAACATGTTGCCAAGTTAAAAAACAAAACAGCTGATTATATCTTGATTTTAATGTATATTGCTTTTACCTTTAGGTAATATTAACATAGTTTTTATATTAAGCCAAAAACCAATATACATAGGCCATGTTTTCTTTGAATAACCTTCTTTTGTTAATGAATGTTCCAAAACCTTTACCTCACCTTTTCCTTTATGTTTTTTACCTATTGAAATTCTACATCCTCAAACTTATGTCAGTCTTCTGGGCAGTCTTTTCTGAAGCTTTCAATTTATTCTTCTTTAGAATTTATTTCACATTTGTGCATTCTAAAACTCATTTTCACTCTACCACTTCATACTGTAAATTTTTCAAGTAATTTTAGACCGCACATAAAGAATGCCCCAAGAATAATTTTGTTAGTTCTGTCCCATTTGGTTTCCTCTGTAACACTCAGTACAAATGCTCTCTGTTTCGTAGGTCCTCTATAAATACTTGGCTATTTCTGATGAATGGTAAAAGACCCCTCTCACATCTGGAATCTTCAGAAGGTCAGGGTTTCAGCAAGTATTGCAGTTATGCAAATTTCTATTTGTTAAGATTACAATAATTGCAAGCAGCTAGAAGAAACTAGAGTAATGATGTATTCTTTCAAGTAAGTGTCTTAGAAGATTCCTAGGAAAAGTTAATTGCAAACACCTAGGAGAGAAGGTATATGCCTTATTTTTATCTGCATGCCCAGAGTCCTACTAGTACAGAGTGGCAAAGATCAGCATCCAAATAACTTTTGTTAGGTATTTGTGAATAACTAACAATTTAGATAATCACATTTGAAGATACCATATTTTAGTGCATTCTATATGTGGGGTCCATCTCTGTACGCTTGCATCCCTAGAGTAAAAGAGAGCTGCAAAGGACAAATGGACAACAGACAGCATATCTGCAGATGAGGTGATTCTTTGAGCTGTTATTAAAATGAGTGCTGTTCAACTATGTGTTTGACTGTAATATGAAGTCGCATGTAGAAAAAAACGAAACTCCACCCTACATTATAAATACCATTCTAGTCATAAGACATCCCCTAACCCACTTGTAAAATTAAGATAAAAACCACTTAGCTTTAGCTTAACCATATTAAAACAAGTTTCTAACATGAAGTAAACCTTAACCACAGGGTTCTTCTTTCAGAAAAGCAAATATAAAACAGTTTTAGCTAGAAATTCCATGGTGTCTTTTAACGTATTGAAAGTTTTCAGATTATATTGCTGAAGCCTGTTAGGGTGATGTATGTAGCTTTCTGCCTTCTGTAGAAATCCTAGCTTACAGAGTCTAGATGTGAAATAGATCCTACATTGAAGTGGGGCATCTATGAGTTAAAAATATTTCCAACTGTGTAGAGTTCTACAGGTTCTCTGGTCTTATGATTGGGAGAATGGTTCTTGCTGACTGTCAGATGCTTCTATTCTCACATCCATCATAGTAACATATTCACATAAGCATATGCCTGTTAAATAAACAGAAGTAGTACTAATGATAATCTGGTATCTGTGAGTATGAAACGAATATATATTTTTTAAGTTGTAAGTCATTTGGAATCTAGACACTTACAGAGATTATTGGGGTCATAATAATGTGGGCTCTAGAGGCAGACAGCACCACCATTTATTGACTACATGGCTAACAAGTTACTTAACCTCCGTATATGTCAGTTTCCTCATTTATAAATCCAAAGCTAATATTAGCTTCCACTTCACGAGGTCTCGTTAAGGAGTATGCTTTTTACTCAGGCATAGCAGTTGGTATACCTCTCAATAAATATTAGCCTGTCTTAATGCTATTACACAAACATGTGAAGGGCAAAAAAATCAAAGTCCAATTTCTCCAATAAACAAATGGCTCATGTCATCCTCCTAATCACCATTTGACTGAGTTTAGTTGTTTTTCTTTTCCTGAACACAGGCCTAGTGCTAGACATGCACTTGCTTATCCAGAGGGCCAATCAGATTTCTGAAGAAGTTCCAAGTGTTGGCATATTCCTCTCTTTCTTTTTGGCTGTCTCATGATTTGGAATTGCAGTCACAAAGTGTCCCTGATGCTACTGTTCACACTGTCAGAAGACAGAAACACACAAAGTTTAATCAGATTCTCAGTAGCAATGCGATGTCATTTGGGATGATTAAATACCAGCAATTTTAAAGCCTGCCTTGCAATCGTTGTCTGAGAATTCACCTGAGTCCTAAGGAATTTGCTAATCCTAGGTCTGCAGAGTGCACTGACCCAGAGAAAGACCACTGACAACATCTACCTTTCATCTGGTATGGGGGTACCACAGAGGGTTGAAGTTATAGTGTGTATAATTCTCTGTGTTGAAAGCCTATTTACCAGGTTCATATTAACAGTATGCTTTCTCTAAGAGCCTAGCATAAAGTAGTGAAAATGAGGTCTTTCAGCAATGCACAGCTTCTGTCTACAGCAGCAGAGAGGGAAGGTGGAAAGTCATTGCTGTAAAAGAGGCTATTTGTTGTTTGTAAAGCATAATTTTTTAAAGAGAAATTGCTGGAAACATTGATACCATGAACATAAATAGACATTGTTCACTTTATGGAATCCATTTTATAACCATTTGAGCTGCCAGCTTATGAAAGGAATAAAGGGAGAATTTCAGAAATGGCTAAGCAAAAAAGACAAAGTGGGGACATTTTGTTAAAGTTACCATCCGCGAAAGTGCTGGCAAGAAGTAGAGATATATCCACACCAACTCGTCACCACCAATGATAAATAGCTCAGAGAATTGATCTATATATCTTGCACATCAAAACGGATACTTATATACAAAGAGAAGAAATCATATGGAATACCATATCATATCCTCAAGACCTAATTTCAATATGACCATGAGGGAAGCCATAAGTGACACCCTCAGCAAAATCATTATAATTCATTCTAGAGGTCCTGGGCTCCCACAGCACCTAGTTTATACCTGTTTGATAAAACTTACCACATTTACTCCTCCCTCCTTACCCAGCTAGCTTTTACACTAAACTATAAGCTATTTGGGCATAGAGATTTTACTTTCCTTATCTTTATAGATACATAGTTTTAGCTCAGTGCCAAGCACATAATAAACACCAAAAATGTTGAATATTGTTTGGATCTCTGTGTTTATCTTTGGTGACTAGTTTAACTGAAAATAAAAGCAGTAGTTCTGACTCAAGAGAAGACTTGAGCCCAAGGAATAGGCTTTTTTCATTATTATCTGAAAGTATTCCAGTATAGTAACCATGCCATTTAACTCACTGCCTGTATGAAGCCATATGCATATCAGCTAAACTACTGATGTCAAATGAAAGTGGTATCTATGATTCAAATCATCCATTGGGTTCAAATTTGGTCCAAGACTTGCATCCTTTAAATTTCTTACTTTTTTCCTTCTATTAGTGAATTTCTCCATTACTCCTGGGGAAATGGATTTCTCCTTTAAGTAGATTCAAGTACCATAAAGAAATCATGCTTGATCACTTTGAGGAGATCTGAGCTTTGCTCAAACTACAATTCAGTGAGCTGACCTAGAGTTAATCATCTTTTACTAGTTCATTTATCAAAGAGACAAGCACAACAATGGATGGATTCTAGCATGCAGTCTTCATGCATGCACTGTATTAATTAATTCCTATTCAGTAGCTTTAAACAGCACTTGCAATGAACACTGACATTTATAAAGACAACACAGCCCACATTCTTGCTGTTCTGTCTTTACTTAGACATCAGAACTAGCAAAGGATGTATTAAGTCTATTTGTTTTCTACATAAAATAAAGCTTATTACTTTTTGCAAAGCACTTACCTACTGATAAGTCCATGTTCTGCTAGTTTCAATGTTCTTCTAAAGAAGCAAAAATATATTACTGCTAAATGTTCCTATAAGAACAAATTTCCAGTAAGGTTTAGGTGTCATTTTGTACATCTTTACAATTTCTGAACTGCAGAAAGATAATACGTTTTGTAGAATAAAGAAGAATCATCTAGGAAGTAGGTATTAGATACCTATCTATATTTTTTGTTTCTACTCAGTACCACATTTATCTTCTGGGATTTATAAAACTATACCTCCTTTTACAGGAACCTGATCGTCCCCATACCACATCCAAATGGAGCCCATAGGGATTTCTATTTTATTACGTGGCCATACACCACTGGCCAGAGTTGACAGATTGAGGAGGAGGCTCAAACTGGGCCAAACACAGTACTTTACCTCCCTAAACATATTTGATTGGTCCAGAAGTGTGTACCTGAGAGGCTGATAACCATCTGAGGAGGTCTGTCCTGCAGACCGTGACTCAGGGATGGATGAATAAATACACCCTCAGACACAGAACACAGTTTAAGAGTAGGGCTACGGGGTTGTCACCTGCTCTCAGAGGGTGATTGCAGTTAACCAACCCCAACTTCCTGTTTCTCTTAGCATTTATTCAGTATAGATTTAATAACAGCTGTTCTAAGTCAACATGCTTGTGGATAATTAACATGGTTAAAAGAGTGGTTTTACAAATGATAAAAGGTTTTGGTTCCCAGGCCCAGAACAAACACCATTAACAGGTAATCCCCCTTTGACCTCCCTCCAACTGGGCCATTCAGCACAAAATTTACATGAGTAAACAGAGTAGAGACAAAGGAATGTAGGGTAAACAGACTTAACTGGGGAAGCTTTTATTATCCCTAATCTTTACCCTATGACATAATGCTCTAAGGTAAGAATTGGCTGCCCTCAGCCACTCTCTTTAAAACCTTTTGGCCTTCCAAAAGGTTTGAGAATATAATCTCATAACTTTCCCTAATATTTCTCTTAATATTTTGCCAAAAACCCTGAGTGAATTTCAACAGGTACCTCACTTAGCCCATTGCATCTAGAGCCAAGGGGCTATCCCCATCTTTATCCTGGAATATTTGGATTTTAGACAGTATCTTAAAAAAAAAACTCAGATTCGTTTCCCATAGGGGTTAAAGATTTAGGCAACAAAACTTGAGAATTCTCAGAAACTGAGTTTTCCAACATAAGGAAAAGCCTAGTCTGCAGTGAAACTGAATGAAGCTGACAACCTGAGAAGCAAAAAGGAAAACCAGGTTGATTTCTGACAGTGCCTGAATCCGGAGGGCTGGACTTTAGCACTCTTCTTTCCTCAGCTTTGTTATTTAAGGCTTCTTTCCATTCTGGGAGGCAATAAATCTCCCCCTTGCTTAAATAGTTCAGGCTGCCTTTCTGACAGTTACCAACCAAACAGTTCTAACTCATATTCATTAATAGTGTAAACTAAAACACTGTCAAAAAAGACAGTTACATTTCAGACTCTTCCAAAAAAAAAAAAATCAATGAAAGTGACAGAAGTTTAAAATAGGGCATCAGTATGCACCAGTATAGCATTCTTATTTCCTCATGTTTCTTCTCTAATCTATATTTCTTCTCTAATCTATATTTTCTTCTCTAACCTATATTTCTGTAGAATGTTTAATATAAGGGAAACAGGGGAGGTTGGGCCTCAGGCTTCTAGTTTCTAAGGTACTTATATAGAAAGAAACAATTGTAAACTACTACAAAAAGCTCCAAAGCTTTAAAACAAACAAATAAAAAAGAGATCAATAAATAATATGGGATAGAAACAGAAAGTAGATTAGTGGCTGCCTGGGGCTGGAAGTGAGAACTGAGAATGACTAAAAATGGGTATGAGGTTTCTTTTTGCCTGATGGATATATTCTAAAGCTGGATTGCGGGAATGGTTGCAATTTCTTAGTATATTTACTAAAAATTAGAGAATTGTATACTTTAAAAATTAGTGAGTTTTATGGTATGAAAACCATACTTCAATACAGCTATACAATAAGTAAATAAAGCAAATGAAAATAAAAATAAAGAGTGTGGGCAATTCTACAGATTTTTAAGTAGCTAGAGAAAATGTTTACCAATAATAATCATTAGGAATTAAAATTAACACCAATAGAAGCAGTGTGCTGTAAATGTAAATATAGTTGAATATTTAATTCTTAATTTTTTCTTACTGGGGCATAATGTACATAACATAAAATTTACTGTCTTAACCATTTTAAGTACAGAGTTCAGTGGCACTAAATGCACTTAATTGTTCTATAGCCATCACCACTATGCATCTCAATCACTCTTTTTATCTGGCAAAGCTCTATTCCTAATAAATAACTACTGATTTCCTCTCTCTCCAGCCTCTGGCAGCCATCATTCTACTTTCTGTTTCTATAATTTTAACTACTCTAGGTACCTTATATAAGTGGAATCATACAATCTTTTTCTTTTCATAACTAGATTATTTTATTTATGATAATGTTCTCAAGGTTCATCTATGAATGCTGCATATGTCAGAATTTCTTTCCTTTTAAAGACTGAATAACGTTCCATTGAATGTATACAGTAGTCCCCTCCTTAACCACAGGGAATATGTTCCAAGACCCCCAGTGAATACCTGAAACAAGGCATAGTAACAAACCCTATTTATACTATGTTTGTTCCTATACATACATACTGCATAATGTGCAAATTCTGAACAGAAGGATAATTCACATCCCAGGTGACATAAACCAGGACAGTGAGAGATTCTGTCACACTACTCAGAATGGTGCACACTTTAAAATGAATACATTATTTATTTCTGGAATTTTCCATTTAGTATTTTTGGATTGTGGTTGACTGTGGGTAAAAGAAAACTCAAAAAGCAAAGCCATAGATAAGGGAGAACTAATAACATATACCACATTTTGCTTTAGGGCAAGCCTAGTGGTAAAAACTCCCTAAGCTTTTATTTATCTGGGAATATCTTAATTTCTCCTTCGCTTTCAAAGAACAGTTTTGCCAGATATAGGATTTTTGGTTGGCAGTTTTGTTTTATTTTTTATCTTGGCACATTAAATATATCAGCCCACCGCCTTCTTGCCTCGAAAGTTTCTGATGTGACATCTCAGCTAATCTTATTAAGAATCGGGAGAGAGATCCAAGATGGCCACGTAGCAGCAGCTCCGGATTGTAGCTCCCAGTGAAAGCGCAGAGAGCGAGTGGATGCCGCAATTGCAGACGAATTTTTGATGCCCACAGACTGGGAGATTCCCGGTGACGGAGCCACACGGGTCGCCAGCGTGACTCTTTTGGCTGGTGCGGCGCATCTCGGTGTGGAGTGTACGGGACTGGGTGTCCTTTTAGTTGGGCTCCGCTGGTCCCATCCCCACAAGGAGAACAGCAATTGGAAGCGCTGAGGACTGAGAGCAAGCACAGCTGAACCCGGGAAGGCTCAGCTCTGTGGGGAGGGGCGCCCCCCGAAGGAAAACTAAGAAACAAAAAACTTCATCACCAACAAGCCGGACGTCCACTCAGAGACCCAATCTGAAAGTCGGCAATTACAAAGACGGCAGGTGGATAAATCCACAAAAATGGGAAGAAACCAGTGCAAAAAGGCTGAGAACACCCGAAAGCAGAATGCCTCTCCTCCTACCGGGGATCGCAGCTCCTCATCAGCAAGAGAACAAGGCTGGACAGAGGATGAGTGTGATGAACTCACAGAATCAGGCTTCAGAAAGTGGATAATAAGAAACTTCTGTGAACTAAAAGAACATGTTCTAACCCAATGCAAAGAAACTAAGAACCTCGAAAGCAGAATGCCTCTCCTCCTACCGGGGATCGCAGCTCCTCACCAGCAAGAGAACAAGGCTGGACAGAGGATGAGTGTGATGAACTCACAGAATCAGGCTTCAGAAAGTGGTAAATAAGAAACTTCTGTGAACTAAAAGAACATGTTCTAACCCAATGCAAAGAAACTAAGAACCTTGAAAGAAGATTTAACAAAATGCTAACGAGAATGGACAACTTAGAGAAGAATATAAGTGAATTGATGGAGCTGAAAAACACGAGAACTTCGCGAAACATGCACAGGTTTCAACAGCCGAAATGACCAAGCAGAAGAAAGGATATCAGAGGTCAAAGAACAACTCAATGAAATAAAACGAGAAAAGATGACAGAAAAAAGGGTAAAAAGAAATGAACAAAGTCTCCAAGAAATATGGGACTATGTGAAAAGACCTAATCTACGTTTGTTAGGTGTACCGGAATGTGAAGAAGAGAATGAATCCAAGCTGGAAGATACTCTTCAGGATATTATCCAGGAAAACTTCCCCAACCTAGCAAGGCAGGCCAATATTCAAGTCCAGGAAATACAGAGAACACCACAAAGATATTCCTCAAGAAGAGCAAC